>MU185487.1:31003-52628 GCA_016904865.1 Pissodes strobi | reverse complement strand
GAATTATAACGCTCATAACAATTTAAACTAAAAGTAAACTCAAGGGAACCGAATAGGTAGAGTCCAGTCAGTCCTCATCGAATGGTCATGCGTTCTACGCTATTCTAGTAAATTGTATTCAAACATAGTCGTCATTCTAAGTGCATTCCTTCCTGTATCTGAAGACCAATATACGTACAGTTTGTTTCGAATTAAGCGAGTCGTTATTCCATCTGATATACAACCCCAGCTCAAGGAGGAACGCCGCCAGTAATCCCACTCAGTAGTACGCATCTGGGAAGCGCCCAAAATCCTCTTTGACAATATGCACTTCTCAATATCTACCGGCCCCCTTCTAGCAGTACTGCTACATTTCTAGATAATCTTGAAGACGTTCTTTCCCTGACAAGTCCATGTTGTGATCACCTAATAGTAGCGGGAGATCTAATATAGATTTTCTAGCTCGGCATACATACTCAGACCGTCTAAAGACTATTTTTGAAGCATTTAATGTTTCTCAGCTTATTTCTGAACCTACCAGAATAAACCAAAGTACTAACAGTGCAAGTCTTATTGACATGATAATTGCTAGCAACGATTTAGTTTCAATAAAAGCAGGATCAATACCTATTTCTGAGTCTTTATCAGATCATAACTTAGTATATTCCATGTTTGAGTTAACCAAAGTTAATAATTCTGAAAAATTTATTACTTATAGAGATTATACTAATATTAACGATCAAATATTTTATTTGGAGGGTTCACTTATAAGATGGGAGGAATTATATCGCACCAATTGTGTTGATGAAAAAGTTCGTCTATTTAATGAGAATATATTGAATCATATTAATAGGCATGCCCCACTAAAAACTAAAAAGGTGAAGGAAAAACCATACACTCCCTGGATAACTACTAATATAAAGGTTTTAATAAAGTTAAGAGATAAAGCCTATCGTAAATATTTACAATCTAAGTCAGCAGTAAACCTTCAATATTATAGACAGATGCGAAACTACACAAAACATGCAATAATACGAGAAAAAATAACTTATTTTAATCAAATGTCAATAAAAACAGGAAAGGATTTCTGGTCTAGTGCTAACAAACTGCCTCTAACCAAAAATAAAAATAACGTCAAACTGCCGGAACATTTATCTAATCCTTCAGATATTCATGACTTCTTTCAGACTCATGACTTATTAGATACCACTTCCGCTGAGCTGGTGCACTTTTATACAAACAATAGGCTAAATGATGAAACATTGGCTTTTCAGTTAATGGACGAAAATGTACTTTCGAGAATTATTTCGAAAATATCGTGAAAGGCAGTAGGCGAGGATGGCATCTCCAATACAGATTTAAAATTATGTCTCCCTTTTTCTACGAAGCCGCTATTAAATATTATAAACACATGCATTCTTGAAAATAAATGCCCGAAAATATGGAAACGGGCAATTATTAAACCAATTGCCAAGGTTTCGGACCCTCAAGAGTTGAAGGATCTTAGACCCATTAGTATCCTTCCGGCGATTTCTAAGATCCTTGAAAAACACATCTGCAATCAACTGTCTCAATATGCAGAAAAAAACAAAATTATTCCTGAAAGTCAGTCAGGTTTTCGAAAAAAGGGTTTCAGCACTTGCACCAGTTTGGTTAATATTCTAAATGAAATACGCCTGAATGATGAGGGAAAAGATTACACTTGCATGGCACTTCTTGACTTCAGTAAAGCTTTTGATACTTTAAGCCATGATATGTTGTTAGGTAAATTACACTATTGTGGCCTGTCAGAAGGCGCAATTTGCTTTTTTAAAAATTATCTAATGGATCGCCAAAGCCGAGTTACAATTATCGAGCGTGGTAATAGTATTTCTTCTGAGCTTAAGTCAATCAGATACGGGGTACCACAAGGCTCTGTCCTATCACCTTTATTATTTTCTATTTACGTTTTTGATATGGGTAGGGATATTGTATATGCTAAACTGCAACAGTATGCTGACGACTCTCAATTATATATTCCTATTAACAATCAAAACATCGACACTGCACAACAACATCTTACTTCTGATTTAAAGCTAATTGACACCTATGCGAGAAATCATAACTTAAAACTAAATACGTCTAAATCACAAAGTATTGTTCTGGGTAGTGGGGCTGCCAGAAAAAATATTGAACAAAAATACATATTCAACTGAATAACAGCTTAATTCCAATAGCGAGTGAAGCTAAATATTTAGGTGTCATTTTCGATAGCTCTTTAACGTTCGAATCACACATAAAACTTAAAATAAAAGCCGCGAACCTCCGTTTAAGAAATCTTTACAAATTAAAAAAGTATCTGCCATCTAAGCAAAAACAATACTTATGTGATACTCTGATTCTTTCATTGTTTGACTATGCTGATGTCGTGTATGGCACCTCCTTATCCTCAACAATGACTAAAATGATACAAAAAGTTCAAAATAGCTGCATGAGATTCTCTTGTAACATTCCTTATCGAAATCATATTACTCCATACTTAAATAATGCCAACATATTAAACATGCAGCATCGTAGAAAATATCATTTGTATACTTTTATATATAGAATAATAACAAAGGACCAGCCTAGATACTTAAGCAAAGTTTTTTCTGTTTTTAATCATGCACATAATACAAGGAATAACCAAAATTTTGTCATGCCGTTGCACAGATCTTCATCTTTTCAGCGTTCCTTTACCTTCGTAGCAATACGAATGTGGAATAATTTACCTGCCTATGCGAAGAGCCTTTCTTTGAATAGATTCTCTAAATATGTTAAAACCGAATTATTGGAACAACAATCATTATTGTAAACTATTTTATGTATTTTGATTTTGGATTTTTACATTTTAAGGAAAATATTATATTATTCTTATCTTTTTTTTTTATTGATATATATAGCAAAATAAAGATTACACATTTTGTACTTCTGCGGTTCGGTTGCCTGTGTTCGGTCGTCTGCATCCGCTACCGGTCTTACACTCTTCTTTATCTCTCGCTCGAGTCCTTGCGGTTTCCTCTGTTGCTCCCCCTCATGATGTCGCCGTTGACTGTATGTTGTCTGAATTTCAATGCTTATTTAGGTAGAATTTAGAATATATGCTTTCTTATCATTTATATAAGACTAGTGTTAATATAATTTATGTAAGTATATTGGTCTAATATTAAAGAATTTGGTATTATTATATTATATTTTCTCCAGGGCAGTTTCGCATGTGCAACTCTTTAAGAGGGGCTTATGTAACCGGTTTTGTAATCGAGAGGTTGTCCTTTTTGTCAAGAAGGGAAACGGAATGCTAGTATGTACTTGCAGTTAATGTAGTTGTAATATTGTACTCGCAAATTTATCTCTTTTTGGCAAATAAATGATTTTGAATTTGAATTTGAACTAGGGTAGTCATGAAACCCAAAGAAGAGCGTTTGCCGGATGATATACTTGAACTGATCAAGTTCAGAAATAGAATTCGGGAAATTTGGCAACGTACACGACGTGAGATCGACAGACGAAGAATTAGAGAACTCACTTAGACTATAGGTCAATTCTCATTTGCGGTAGTCAGCTCGGCGATGCAGCGCGACGCAGCGATGCAGACTGTCGTAACGTTGGTAGCTATTCTCATTTAACGCGACAGCGCGCGGCAGCAACGCGACCTACTTGCTTTTGAAACCCATCCCCAGTTGATATTTGGTCGCCTTCGAGTAAAAAGTGATTGTTTAATGTCCAGTTTATCGACTACTGATGATTATGTATTTCCGTTAGTTATGTATCACGAATATACAAAAAGAAAAATGTGCAAAAGGAAAAAGTTGCAAAGAAAATATTGGGTACACGACATATTTAAATCAAGATTGCAAGAACGAGAATTCCATACTCTATTTAGAAGATTACAAGGGGATGAACGACACTTTCTTGTTGACTTAGCTGCTTACCCGCTTCTGGTTTTGGCGTTTTTTATGGCTCGCTGAAATCCGTCTCTTAAAATTTCCCATTTAGTTTTACACCTTTCAGCTAAAATAAAAAAATAACAATAAAACCTAAAAGCCTAATACTAATGAAAGGTAATTGTTCATGAATATTCGTTATTTTGATTACATGAAGCTTTTTATAACTAGTAGGCACCCCAGATGTATTTGCCGCATATTTCAGGTATCTGGCGACTGGTGCAGATTTTCAAACACTATCTTTTAATTTTTGATTGAGCCATTCTACTGTACACGAAATAGTTCATTCGACAAGGAAACTTATTTGGTCAATTTTGACAAAAATTGTTATGCCGCAGACAACACCTGAATCATTGCAAAAATGAGCACAAGATTTTGGAATTATTTGGAATTTTCCTAACTGTGTAGCAGCTATCGATGGAAAGCATTTGACTATTCAAGCACCCAAAAACTCTGGATCTTTATATTTTAATTATAAAAAGACGTATTCCATTGTTTTACTAGCTTTAGTAGACGCAAATTATAAATTTATCGCTGTCGCTGTTGGATCCCGCAAAAATAGCGATGGTGGTATTTTTACTAATTCCACTATGGAAAAAGCTTTAAATAACAAGACTTTTGGTATTCCAGTGGATAGAAGTATTAATGAAAACTCAGGAACTTTATCCCACGTCATAGTTGGAGACGAAGCATTTCCCTTAAGGACTTATCTGATGCGTCCCTATTCGGGACGAAACTTGCCAGAGGATAAGCGAACTTTTAATTATAGGCTTTCAAGAGCTCCGAGACTTCCTGGCAAACTGCCTGCATTAATGAAGGTATCCAACGGATCAACTGAGGTCACAACAAATAATTTTGTATTATTTTAAATACGTATTTTATATGGGGTGTTTAATTAATTCTCATTAGGAAAACTTAAAATTACCTATTACTTTATTGGTTATTGTAATATCTACGTTTTTTTCTAAAATATAGGTAGGTCGAACCAAATCTTTTCCATTATTTGAACAAATAAATAAGATTAAAAATAATAATACTTACGAGTTTCTTTAATTTTAGGGCAATTTCTCTCCAGATATTGTCTTTCCTTTGCTGATTACTGTAGTTTTTGTACTGTAAATCATAAAGTACTACATATTCAGCCACAAGGGTGATCGGGTGATCAATTGATCTGCCTATTCGCCATCCATAATACCACTCAATTAAAAAAAAAACACTATATACCGTAGAAAATCAGATCGGATACTAAACGACACAGCGCGACAAACTAGAAAACACACACGCGCACACGAACAAATATCAGCGTTGCCGCACGACGAAGCGACGAGTCGGAACGTGTCGTGCAGCGCAAGTGTGAACGTATTCATCTAAAACAATGAAATATTTATCTGGCGACAATTTGTAGCGTAGTGTCGCGTCGCGTCGTCGAGCTGACTGTAGCGTAAATGAGAATCGACCTTATACATACATACATACAAAAATAATTGTTGGACCGAAAAGCTCAACAATTTGACAGCACAAGATAATTCGCTGTGGACCTTAACGAGAAAACTGCGAAAAAAATATGAAAAAATTCCTACTCTCAACCATAACAGCGAGACGTTCATAACGAGCGAACAAAAAGCAGTTGCCATTGCAGATTTTCTCGAAGGGGTACATAGAGAATTAGCTGATATAACTCCCGAACAAACAAACATATCCCAGGAAACAGCAAGTTTTGTGTCGCAAAAATATCCCATCTCTCCACCCTTATATAATTCCTTAAGAACCACCCCTAACGAAATACGTAAGTATCTTCGTTGGCTCCTCCAATAAAGCCCCTGGGCCTGATACCATTCCCTACTGTCTACTGAAAAACCTTCCGCGGAAAGCTATTTTGCAATTTATGCACATAGTGAACGCAATCCTTTTATTGCAACATTTTCCCAGTCAATGGAAAAATGCTATAATAATTCCCATATTAAAACCGTCCAAAAATCCGACTGAACCAGCATCCTACAGGCCGATTTCCCTCATCAACACGCTTGCCAAGTTGTGCGAAAAGATTCTCCTTGATAGGATCAACAGGTAGATCGGTTGTCATTGATGCCTGTGGAACAATTTGGTTTCCGCCAGGGTCACAATACGGTTCTCCTTGCAGCTTGAATAGCGCAATATATATTTAATAATTTCAACAGACTGATGAATACCGCCCTTTTGCTCCTAGATGTGGAGAGGGCGTTCGATAGTGTTTGGCATGCGGGTCTCCTTTATAAATTTTTTAAAATACTTCAACTTCCGACCTACCTCGTTTCGCTTATCCACTCTTACCTTAAAGACCGTAAGTTTGGGGTAATAGTTGAGGATAATATCTCAGCACCTCGCTTAATTAAAGCGGGGGTGCCCCAGGGTACAGTTCTTTATCCCAAATTGTATGTGCTATACACTTCGGAAATTTCCCAACACAAAACTAGCTCTCTACGCTGACGACACGGCTATTTATGCATCTTCATTCTACGCACAAGCAGCCAAGTCCCAGTTAGCCCATCACCTTACTGTTGAAACCTTATTATGACCGGTTGAAGCTAAAAGTCAACGCCAGTAAAACTGAATTGCTGGTGTTGACTAAGAAGTTCACAAACCATGAAATCCTGACACCTTTGATGTACGATAACACCCCCATAACCCCTCGAAAAGAGGTAAAATACTTAGGGATAACATTCGATGAACGTATGTCCTTCAGTCCCAACGTTTCTTCCTTACTACAGAAATTCTTCATGGCTACCCAAAAGCTTTATCCATTAATATCGCCGAAATCGGTAATTTGCAAGTCAATCATAAGGCCTGTATTGACTTATGGAGCTCCCGTATGGTGCATCATATCTGACACTCAAAGGCAAAGGTTGCAGGTAGCGCAAAACAAGATTTTACAAGGCATAACATCGGCCAGCCGCTACACGAGAATTCGAGACCTGCATGGCATGGCAGGCATTGAATACATGTCGAATTATATCGATCAAATTGCGATGAAATTCTTTGTCTCCGGTATTCAGGGCTAAGAGTTGACCAGAAACCTTACCGAGCTTAGATATGATCCCACCAACCCAATTAAACATGGACCACTTTACAAAAGATTGCCGATTTATTTCGAGGAAATAGAGCTGAGGCAACCACCCTAGTTTCCTGATCCCCTTCTTAATTGCCCGCGAGTCTGATGTCTGTAATACAGGCACCAGACTTGCAATAATCTTAATATAACAACTATCGAATAAGTATTTGGTCTATTTTTTTTCAAATTACTAGAATTTCAAAACCCCTCCAGAAACCTTTCCTTGAATTGAGGATATGCACTCTCGAAAGTATCGCATTTACAACACACTGTTATGACGTGAAATGTGGTACTTATTGGGATGTTGGCCTTCAATAAATAAATAAATAAACAAACATCTCCCATCTACGAGTTCATTCATGTGCTGCCAGTGGCAGCACACTTCACCCCACAGTGGGGCGATATGAGCTGCTACTGCCAGCACCCCTTCCACATATCTCGTGGTCTAAACATTCGATCGAGTTCTACGACGCATTGTCGGTGATGCGAGTAGAACAAGGTCGCACTAGGCGTACCTGAGTGATTTATTTAAGCAGGTTTTTTCCATGGTTTTCCTGCAATGTATGAAATTTAGCGGCATGACCTAACTCCTTCAGAATTTTTGAAACCCAAAACACCCTTAAGGGGACACTAAGGCCGAAGTTAAAAAATCTGTATAATGGTTATTTGCCAGGGAGACAGAGAACTAAAATTCCCCTCTTTTGTCATGGTGCTGTTATTAATATACAAAGGGCCAACACCAGCCTGCTAATTCGGTAGGTTAAATATGCCGTCCTGCCCTGCTTGGCAGTGGAGAGATGGTAACGAATATTATGTGTTTGTGTTGTATTATAGCAGTGATCCGTACAATTTTGTGAATATAATAAATGTATGTTAAAAGTAAAGTTAAAGTAGTTCTCGTCCGATCACTGAAGTTAAGCAACGTCGGCTGTGGTTAGTGCCTGGATAGGTGGCCGCTTGGGAACACAACGTGCTGTTGTCATTTTTTTAAACCCGATGTCGTTATAGGACATATGTCGTGTCAGTACTAGCAGACTCGTTTTTTTTTATTAGAACCTTTATACCTCGGTTTGTTAAAAATATTTTCGATAAGTAAGCTTTCATCAGTGATCTTTTTGTATACAAAATTTGTGCATAATATTATGTCGGTCGGATTTTTGTTTGTATAGTATAAAGAGTAAGGGCGGAATATTTGTCGGTATAATACGCTTTTTTAGGTTTATTTATTGTTTTTTTTTTAGGTAACGATGCAGTCCAAGAAGTTTTATTAAAAAAACAACTGAAGAAGCTTGCTGAAAACGATGTAATCAAACTAAGGAAAATTCGGGAATTAAATAGCTTAATACATAGAAAAAATAGGATTATCTCTGAACTGAAAAAGGAAATTGCACATATTAAGAATAGTGAGAAAAACATCACACAAAGGCCTGCTGTTAACATTTTGCAGCGTATAACGCTCAAATAAAGCTTGTTTCTGAAAATATTATTTTATATTATTTAAAGTTCGTTTCACGGTTCTAGAGCTACAACGTCTGAAGAGGCAGAGATGAAAATTGAATATAAAAATTCGGCTAACGGTTGATATCATAGGCGTGCGTAGTTTTATTTTTATATATAAGATTAAAAATTATTTTTTTTTTACGTTTGAAAATTGCGTTTGATTTTGCGTGTATATTTTTCATAAAAAAAGTTTGGATTTTTTGAAATTTGGAAATTTACCCACTATGGGGGGTGTTTCAGGGTGGTTTAATGTTGGTGAAAAAATTATAATTTTTAAAAAGCTCCTTAAAGCATTAAATTTTATTTATAAAATTTGGTGACCTAAATAAATATCCAAGGGTACATATGTTAATTGTACGACATGGTCTTTAATTTAATCAGTGGCGGCAGCAAGAAATTTTACCTTACATTTTTTATGGTATTTTTAAATTCTCTTTGTTATAGCATGTGTTGAGCATATATTTATTAAACATATTTTTGAGATTGAATAAATTAAATTATAAGGAATAAAAAAATAATTATATAACATATGAGGAATCTCTAAATTATAAGGAAACTGCCCGGGAAGTTCTGGGTGATTAATGTGATTATATACCGATTTTGTATTCAATACCACATAGCCTGGATTAAAACACTAACGAATAAGTATTGAATTGAATTTCAAAAAACAAAACATATTTCTGAAAAGACAACTACAATAAAAGAAACAAAACAGAAACATTAAAAGATAAAATTAAGTATAAAAATCTGAATTGTTTTTCTAAATTTCAAAAAACCAGTTTTCTTTCACCTCACTGCTATCATCCGAATCGAAATAGTTGCTATCACTATCCGAATCTTCATTGTTAATTGAAATTATTAATGGTTCAATCTCCTCCATTATTTGATCTGATTCCCCGAAGGAATTTTCTATATTTATCACATGTCTGCAATATTTTTGCCAGTCTTCTGGTGTTATCGATGCAATGGCTTGTTCTATCAACTTCTTTAAAACTTTTATAGAAAACTCCCCCTTGTGTTGCGGTTCCTATTGAAATGTTTTAATTGTGACCAAACCATTTCACCATTCCACTGGGTTGAACTCACACATATACGGGGAGTCCTTAGCGAAGTATGACCATGTTCTCTGATAACACGATCAACATAATTTTTCTGGTCATTAGGAGGCTTATGAATTTGAATTAATTCAAATAGTTCCCATTTTCTGGAATTTGGGTCGTTGATTTAGGTAAACCATCTTTTATGCGAGCGAAATATTAGCATTTTTATAATTATTAAAAAAGCATTAGGACGTAACCGGCGTTTTCTGCAATACGTGGATACGTTTGCATGGCAGGTGAGCAGGGACGGATGGGTGGGTCAGACCGGCCCTGGACTTCTTGAGCCGAGCGGCCCTTTATACTTGAAAGGGAAAGTTTATGGCATTAGCAAAATAAAAAAAAATCAATTTCACAAAAAAGGTATATAATCAAATGGCAAAAAAATACGAACAAACAAAACAAATACTCTAAAATTTAAAAAACAACAAAAAAAAATGTTTTGTTATTTTTTGAAACAAAACGAAAACCAAATATTCTAAAACTTTGAAACAAAATAGAATTAAAATAAACATTTTAAGCATCAAAATAATGTAATACCTACATTGGTACTTTCTGCATTAACCTACTGGAAAAAGCGATTTATTAATGATTTCTTCGTTTTCGATTTTATTTAACAGATCTCGCGCTATATTCATGAGCATAAAAGATTCTAGGTGTTCTTCTGATAAAGAATTTCTTAATTTATTTTTAATATATTTTAAAATTGAGAAGCTCCGTTCACAAGACACTTGAGTCACTGGAAGAGTTAAAATGTATTGATATATAACATATAAACAAGGATATGCGTTTTGATACATGTTATATTTGACCACAGTCAAGTAGCAACAGAACACGCAGTTTTGGCAAAGATCAGTCTCTTTTTTACATTGATTTTGAAAGTCAACTTGTTCATTTTCATCAATTGTTAAGAATGTGGAATCTTTATCAATAATATTTATAATGGAATTTTTAAGTGACATTTTATACAAATCCCAATTATTTATAAAATGTAGCAACTCATCTTTAATTCTTGAATATGAAGCATCTGGTTTAAATTTGATTTTTTTTTGTAAAATGTACTATAAACTTTGTTCTGGAAAGCAGATATTTTTTCTTATTTCGTCAAATGACAAGGGATTAAAGATTGTGTCTGTAATTAAATTAAAATTTTTCTGGTAACGATTTTTCATGGACTCAACTGCAGTGTCCATTGTTACGTAAAAGGTGTCAACAATAAATTTTTCTCGAGAATGTTGAATGGACTCATCTGAAACATTTTCATCAAAAACCTTAACTTTTCTTTTTCTAATAATTGGAAATTTTTCTTGTATTTCAAAATCAAGATCCCTATTTTCGATTTCAGCATTAATAACTAATATAAACTTTTTTGTTGAATTTTCAATTATGTCAAAGTCACGTTGAATTTTTTTTAATTCAGATACTGAATTTTTTATCATAAAACTGGCTTTTATAAAGTCCATACCTTGTCCGTCGGCACCGCGACATAATGATATCCTAGCCTACATAATCCTACCGATACCGAGTACAATGAATACATTGATTACTTTTTACTTTTAAATATTCCGATTCGGTATTGAACTGCCACAGTGGTAGTTGAATTTGGGATTCGAGTAAAGAATACTTGGCGTCGAAGGATTCGATTACTTCGGATCTGCCCAAGTCTCGGTGGATTTCTTGAAAAGTGTTGATGTCGACAGATACATGTAGATGACGTAGAGTAGACCTAATATTTTAAGGCATTGAACTGTTTTGCTGCGTATTATAAAAAGTGTTGGTTAATAATTTTGCTCATTGCTCATGAAAATGCAATTTTAATTAGCATACTGTTTTATTTTTCATCAAATTCATAACATCAAAAAATCTTACTAAGAAGGCGGGCGGCCCGACCTAAGCGTCCGGCCCACCGGGCATTTGCCCGGTGTCCAGGTGGTCCCATCCGCCCCTGCAGGCGTGGGTATGCTGCTGCTACTATAACCGTTTTAAAAAGTGTAATTTGTTAAATGAATATAAAATGCACACATTTTGCTTCCCATCGTTTTTCTTGGGAGTTTCGTGCTATGGCTATTTTAGAGTTTAACTCGATATACCTACCTAAAATCATTTTATAAATTATAAAATGCTAAAATGTAGAAATTAATTTGAGAGAATTTTTTTACTCTATACACAGCGTTTGGTAGGTCGATGCGTTAATTTCAATTTTATACTTAGATTAAATTTAATATAAAGCACTTTGCAATACATACGTATTATTGATATTATTTTTTTAATGTTTTAAGCAACATTACAGCTTAAACTTGGTTTAAAAATTTTTGAAATTTTAAGAGGTTTTGTTTACAGAGAACCTTTTAATTTTATTTCGTTTTCTTACTTTCGAAATATAAACACAACAAATGCAATGTATAATTAAATGTCTTCTATTCTTTTTCTTGTCACATGTCCCAGCTCACGCTATATGTTTAGGTTAAGACAAGTCACATTCCCAATTTAATGTATCAACTTACCAAACATTTTCTATAAAACAAAAAGTCGAGCAAAAAATAATGTCACAATTTTTGTTAGTAATGCTTACCCTTTTCAGAAACATAATTTGTGTGAATATTTGCATCTATGAAAGCTTTTTAATATTTTCACTTTCTTGTCAAGCAGATTGTTACCCAAAATTTAAAAAATATTTTGCAGTTTATCGGTCGCAATGTCGCATCTAATCGAAACCGCACTAAACTTTTGAGAAAAAAAATCATAGTTGTACATATTTTATTATAAACACATTGTCAGGCACACCTATTGATTCATTTAATAATTATTAAGGGGATTTCGTAAATGTTTAGTAATTTTATGCTACCTAAATTATTACTGCAAAATAAATTATAGTTGGGTTAGTGTGACAAGAGGGGCTGCATTGTATTAGCTGACAGGAACGTCAAACTGGTGAGAGCAGTTTGATTACGGGGAGTGACGCCCCCGCCATTCCGAGTTGCCATGGGATATGGCCCATCAAATCCCATCGTCCTTCCCCAGGCTGGAGAACACCGAAGTACAAAGTCTGGGGCCGATCAATGACAGTTTGTGACAAGAGGGGCTGCATTGTATTGGCCGACAGGAATGTCAAACTGGTGAGAGCAGTTTGATTACAGGGAGTGACGCCCCCGCCATTCCGAGTTGCCACGGGAAGTGGCCCATCAAATCCCATCGTCCTCCTCCAGGCTGGAGAACACCAGAGTACAAAGTCTGGAGCTGATCACTGGGGAGTGATCCAACAAACCCCATTTTTACCCCTGCCAGACTAGGGACCACCAGAGGAATGAGTCTGAGGCCGATACTTCCAGTGGAAGCGGCCCTAGGTGGTAGATGCATACGCCTACTCGCATCGTCCGGTGAAATACCACACCACCAGAACTGGGAAGCGCTAAGTGGTTTTTCCAAATCACGTTCCGCTTCCGCGCTGGTGTTCCCGGGTTCCACAGTAGGAATATATGGACATGATGGTGCTTCCAGGATCAAAATATTCCGGAAGTAAACTCCCCGACCATTCGGATCTCCGGGCGCTGGGTGGTCCTGGGAGTCCTTCATTCCGCATTTCACAGATAGCAAAGATAGCGAACCAATTTAGAATAGATTTCTGCAACATATGAGGCCTAAATACAAACATAAATTAGGTACACCAACATCTACAAGCAAATAGACCACACATACTAGCCCTTACAGAAACACAAGTATGTTCTACAACAACAACAGTGAACTACCCCTATCCTGGTTACGACTTACATACCCGACTTAGATATAAGTTCGGAATATGCCTTTTTGTACGAAGCGACCTTTCATGTCACCGCGAGGAAACACTCGCACCGAACAACCTTGACGTCATGTGGCTCAAGTTCACCGCCAAGGGATTAACCAAGTTTATATGTTGTCTCTATCGCCCTCCGAGCGATAGAGCCTACCAAAGCTTTTTCTCAACACTAGCACTTTTGACTGAATACAGGTCGATCACCTCAGTTTAGAAATAATCGTTCTGGGAGACTTCAATGCCCACAACACAAACTGGCTCAAACATCACAACAAGACCGACAACGAAGGTAGAGAAGCTGAAGCATTTGCCATCAGCTGCGGGCTTACTCAACTTGTAGACGAACCAACTCGAATCTCAGAGAGGGGCGAATTCGCCGCCCTTCTGGATCTCTTTCTAACCACCAATCCTGACCAGTACACAATTACAGTTGGTCCGCCATTAGGTACTTCCAACCACAAACTTATTACAACGGTGTGTGAATTGCCACCCATACAGAAGGACCCACCATTGCCTCGCAAAATCTGGTATTATAATTCTGCAAACTGGGACGATCTAAAGGAGTTCTACCTACATTTTGCTTGGCTCGACGTCTGCTTTCGCACTGACGACCCGTCAGTCTGCTGCGAAGAGATCACGCAAGTAATCTCCTCAGGAATGGAAGCATACATCCCAAATTCCATTAAGTTACCATCAAAAGGAAAGCCCTGGTTCGACAGAAGATGCAAAAGAGCTGTAAGTAGGAAACAGCAAGCCTACAAGTACTGGCAGCAAAATCAGACCGCTGAAAATCGCAATTATTTTGTCAAAGCGAGAAACGAATGCAAACGTGTGATCGACGAAACTAAGGACAAACACAATCAAAGAATCAGGAATAAACTTTTGCAATGTCCCAGTGAGTCCAGGAATTTCTGGTCGGTAGCAAAGGGAGTAACTAACAACTTTACAAAAACGTCTCTCCCACCTTTGACGGACGAACGTGGAGTCACGGCGACTACAGCCAAGGAAAAAGCAAACATGCTCGCTAAAATGTTTTCATCGCACTCTACCTTAGACGTCCCCCAAGGCAAGACCCTCCCCACCATATCGAATATCAACACTACCATGGCAGAAGTCAAGTTTCATCACCATGATATTCGCAAAATCATTAAAGAACTAGAAACGCAAAAGGCATCAGGACCGGACGGAATACCTGCCATCGTGCTAAAGAACCTCGCCAACGAACTAACACCCGTTTTTTCCAGGCTTTTTTCTCTTTCTTACGGAAAACGGATTTACCCATCCTCTTGGAAAGTCGCTCGAGGGCAACCTGTTCCAAAAAAAAGGCAAGAAAACCACGCCCTCAAACTATCGCCCAATTGCCTTGCTTCCAATAATCTCCATAGTCATGGAACGTGTAGTCAACCAGCAACTACTCAAGTACCTCGAGAACAACAGAATAATCAGCGATAATCAATACGGCTTTCGCAAAGAGAGATCGACAGGAGATATATTGGCCTATGTCACTCATATATGGAGTAGGGCAATTGAAAACTACGGAGAGTCTTGAGCGATTGCGTTGGATATTTCAAAGGCATTCGACAGAGTTTGGCATGACGGACTGCTCAATAAACTGCCGTCCTTCGGACTGCCAGCCTCTCTGCAGCTGGCTGGCCATATTAATGACCTGCTGATCGAAACGAATAATCCTGTTTACAGTTTTGCAGATGACAGTACCCTTGTCTCCCACTTTAGATCAGAAAAACCCTTACCAGCGACTGAGACTCACCACCGCAGACAGGAGCAGATTACAGGTATTAATCAAGACCTGGAGAAAGTTCAAACTTGGGGCGACCGAAATTTGGTCCAGTTCAATGCAGCAAAGACCCAAGCAGCAACGTTTACCAAGAGGGCCAATACAGCGGGCCCAGACATCATTATGGCAGGATCGACCATTCCGTCATCCTCGTCAATCGGACTGCTGAGTGTCTCGGTCAACAGCAATATGTCATGGCATGACCATGTTGCTAACATCGCAAAATCAGCCTCCCAGAAGCTTGGTGCGCTATTTCGCAACAAAAAACTCTGTACACCGCAGCAGTTGCTCTTGCTTTACATAGCGCAAATAAGACCGTGCTTAGAATATTGCTCACATATGTGAGGTGCCGCACCAAAGCACACCTTAAAGCTGCTGGATTCCATTCAGAAGAGAGCTGTGCGTCTCGTCGGCGACCCGGAGTTGACCCAGAATCTGGATAGTCTGGAACACCGCAGACTTGTGGCCAAGATGTCTCTGTTTTACAGATACTTTCACGGCACATGTTGCCAGGATTTGGCCCGCATCATCCCGCCCCTGGCAACTCCTGTCAGACAGTCACGACAGACGGCAAAAGCGCACCAGTTCATCGTACAACTAGAAACACCTTGAACATCACTTTACAAGAACTCCTTTGTCTGGCGTACTGCATCACTGTGGAACTCACTTCCAGGACATCTGTTTCCCACTAATTACAACCTACAACTATTCAAGAACCGTGTCAATCAACATCTTCGCACACACACCGCTCGTCGAGCGCCATAGGATCTCCCTTTAGTGTGTGTGCCACTGCCATAAAAAAAAATTGTGTAAAAAACTAAAAAAGCACGCTTTGATTGGAACCGAACTAAAAAATTATAAAATAGAATAAAGCGATTCAAAAATATGATTATTTTAAAAACCGTGGGGTGCCTAAGTGCCATAAGTTTATCACAAAAATCAATTTATCGCTTTGATTGACCAACAGTTTATATGTCAAATTTGATTGATTACTTCAATTGACTAGCAGACTATATGAAGTTAATTTATCATTTCAATTGGTCAACAATTTATGTGCAAAATTTCGTTTGAATTAACAAGAGTTCATCAACAAGACTCAATGACCAATAGTTTATACGTAAATTAGATTTACTCTCCCAATTGACCTGCAGTTTATATGAAAATTTTATTTAGGTTTCGTTTCAATTGATTGGCGGTTTGTAAGAAGCACTGGATTTATCGGTTCAATTGACTATCAGTTTATGAGGAAAATCAATTGGTGGTTTTAATTTACCAACAGTGTATATTTCATTGATTACTACAATTGACCAGCAGATTATATAGAAAGTTAATTTATCGTTTCAATTGGCCAGCAATTTATATGTAAAATTTCGTTTGAATTAACAAGAGTATCAGCAAAATTCAATTAATCATTTCAGATGACCAATAATTTATACGTAAGTTAGATTTGCTCTCTCAATTGCCCTGCAGTTTATGAGACAATTTTGTTGGCAATTTGTAAGAAACACTAGATTTATCGTTTCAATTGAATATCAGTTTATGAGAAAAATCAATTAATCGTTTTCATTTATCAACAGATTATATGCCAAATTTCATTCATTACGTCAATTGACCAACAGATTATATGAAAAGTTAATTTATCGTTTCAATTGGCCAGCAATTTATATTAAAAATTTCGTTTGAATTCAGTCATTTCAGATGATCAATAATTTATGTGTAGGTACATTAGATTTTACTTCTCAAATGACCTGCAGTTGATATGAATATTTTATTTAAGTATCTTTTCAATTGACTGGCGGTTTGTAAGACGCACTAGATTTATCGTTTCAATCGAATATCAGTTTATGAGAAGAATCAATGTTCGTTTTGTTTTACCAACAGTTTATATGCCAAATTTCACTGATTACTTCAGTTGACCAGCAGATTATATATTAGGTTAATTTATCGTTTCAATTGGGCATCAGTTTATATGCAAAATTTCGTTTGAATTAAGAGTTTATTAGCAAAACTCAATCATTCCAGATGACCAATAATTTATAGGTAAATTAGATTTACCTTCTCAATTCACCTGCAGTTTATATGAAAATTTAATATAAGTGTCGTTTCAGTTGACTGGTGGTTTCTAAGAAACACTAGATTTATCGTTTCAATTGAATATCAGTTTATGAGAAAAATCAATTGGTAATGATTTAGCAACAGTTTATATGCCAAATTTCATTGATTACTTCAATTAACCAGAAGATTATATAAAACGTTAATTTATCATTTCAATTGGCCAGCAAATTATTTGCAAAATTTCCTTTGAATTAACAAGAGTTTATCGGCAAAATTCAATTAATCATTCCAGATGACCAATAATGTATAAGTAAATTAGGTTTACCTTCTCAATTGACCTGCAGTTTATATTAAAATTTAAGCAACTGACTGGCGGTTTTTAAGAAACACTAAATTTATAGTTTTATTATAAAATGATAATATCATAACTACAATCGCAAACGAAATCCGGACAAAGTGGTCAAGGTCAACTTGTTTCGTAACAAGTGGCCGCTGGCCGCTTGAAAAATATCATCCCTCTGTTAGTTTTTGAAAGTACTACGGTCATCCAGAGCCCTCTGCTGATATTCATGTTAACTTTGTTAATATCGATTATTTATTTGCATTTTTCAGGATAATTTAGTTTCCGTCCCGCTTCGTAGGTAGAGACGTTCAATCGGAGACTTTAAGCGACGGAGAAATTTTAGCATAGCAATTATCTTAATAGTCTTTTTTTATAAAATGTTAATAGACTACGACGTTGTAGGATTTAGAGGAGAGAATCGGAAGCAAAACACACGTGATGACGGTTAGAAAACGACTAAATCAAATTTATTCAGACAGTAAGCAGTGTTGCCACAATTAATTTTACAATAAGAGCTAGAGTGGATGTTGGATGTTAGGATGCACCAGAAAGCGTCAAATGCAATTTCAACAGCAATTAAATGCACAAAATAAAAACATTTATTATAATAATAAACGAATACTTAAAATTAAAATAACATTTATTGGCCTAAAAAACGATTTCTTAAGAAACGAGACAGTAACTATTCAACAAAAAAATATAAAAAACATCCAAGATAATTATACCTAACTTAATCATCAGCCTCAATTTTGCGTCCAGCGCTCTTTCTTTAAAATTGTGCGCAAATCTCTACCAGAAAGCATTAGAACTGGCGCGAAACGGGCCAAAGTGGCAACGCTCATAGTAAGAGACAGAATGTCAGAAAGTGCAAAGTTACCTCATCAACAGATAGATGGCGCTAGAGATACCTTGTTTAAATTTTTGATGCATACATTTACAACACCCCCACTTTTAAAAATTCCATAAACAAGGTTAAAAATAAATACTATACATTTTGTAAGCCTAAACCTGACACAAACTTATTAAATTTAGTGACTCCTAAAATGTTTGTAAAAACGTCTGCTATCATCTCATAAGTAGATAAATATTTTACATCAATAAACCTTGTCTAATACAGCATTTCTGATAAAATTAATATCAATATGCTTGGTGCGACCATGAAACAAAGGATTACTACACAGTTTCTGTGCGCTCTGGTTTTCATTATCATATCAGCAATCAAGTGCGGAAAAGGCACTTTACACACGTGTTAGGTACAGTTTTTTTTCTACGACGCCGACGGTGTGGAAAATAAACCAAAACAAAAAATAAAAGAATATTTTTATTAATTTTTCCAATAATGTTTTGAAAACGACTTAAACTGATCGAAAAAAGTTAGGGATATGGTGTTCCCGTTATAAAGAAAGTTTTCTAGACAAAAATGTGGTATAGATGTTAATACCTATGTCCTTTGCGTTCAAAAAAATGTTTGTAAACCGAATAAAATTGTACCCAAAGAGATAAAAAGCATTATCTCCTAAAATGTAGATTTTATTGAAGTGAAAAATCCTTTAGGCGCTCAGCGTTTTTTCACGCGTCACGCTCGGATCTGTAACGTAACGCTCCTTCTACTGGACAAAATGGTGAATGCGCTGTTATAATTATTACTGGATGGCATGTTCCTGTATAGGTAGAGGACCGAAATTTTCAAGGGATGTAGCCGGGGTAAAAAGAAGAACCTGGACGAAAACGGAACCCCGTAACCACGCCATTGGCTTGAGGTGCGCGACAGATCGATGTGGCTGATCTGATGGGTATAATGGCTCTCAAAGTGTAATTTCCCGACTTAGTAACCGATTTAATGAGACTGGATCTGTCATGGACAGATAGACCCAGATCGACAAGTGCTAGGGGATGGATCCTACAAGAACCTGCACGTTGCTCCGCCAGGACCTTTTCGCTGCAACCAGAATTCGTATGACCCTTCGGACAAAAAAATCGATTAAATAAAGCACTTTTACATTACTATAGGCCTATAAGATGCCTTCCATTTACCGCAGTCCATATAGCTCAACATTTGCTTTAGTGTAATGAAAGAGAACTGGAATTAGACGTGGAGTACTGTGATATTTAGTGATGAAAGCTGCTTTTGTCTTCGTGCTGACAGACGTAGAGTTCGTGTGTTAATGTGAATTCTTTGAGAAAAAAAACCGTTTTCGAAAAAGTTTTATAATGTACATTTACTCCCATCTCCTTCGGAAATGAAGCACATTTGTTTAACTGATTTTTTTTTAATGAAAATTAACAGGAAACTTCTTTAATAATGTAACAAAAACATACAATTACCAAAAAGAAAAAATATATTAAAACCGTGTAATTCCACCTCTATTGGCTATTACTGCTTCAACTCGGCGAGAAATACTTAGAATTAAATGATCGAAGTCATTTTGATCCAAGGTATTATTACGTTCTATTCAAATTCTGTTGGCGTTGGTTGCTAATTTGTTATATTCAAATCAAAGATGAAACTACTTGGCACATCGTGCTGAACGACAGATTATTATCAAATTAATATTTACCAAAAGGTTAAACTACAATCAGATGTCTACCATGTAGGTCGGTCAACACCAGTCTTCGTCATAGCTCATCTAGCACAGTCTGCAATCCACCAGGCCTAGCTCGTCTCGGGGGTGGCGGGGGGTGTGTTAGTTCGAGCTTATCTTTTCCCACTATCAAGTTCCGTATTGTTGTACCTGAATATGGAATTGCATCAAAATAACTACCTAATAGTCCAAGGTCCAAGTCGGGGTTGGACGCCACCAAGTTTACTTTTGTTGGCAAGCCCTATCGATGTTTATTCGGACACAGTAAAAAAAAACTTGGAAATAAAAGAAACTAACAGCCCCGTCTCCAGGGGTGAGGCGGCGAGGCAGCCGCCTCGGGCGGCCGATTTTTAGGGGCGGCCGTTTTTATTCTATAAAGTTTTAATGTGTTTGTATGTAACACGGTAAACACTCTCGCAATGAATACCTATACATATTTAATTTTTTTACTGAAATAATGTATTATTTCATAGTTAACTCGCTAGTTAATATGTAAATTTAAAAATGTTATTAAAATTTTTCTAGTTTCATTCGGTACTTTTTTATACAAATAAATAGTATCGTTATTTGGTATTCAGCTGAAACAGTGGAGGTAAGGCTTTAGGGCGCCGCACCCTCCCTACTTGGATAATTAAATATTTAAAGTAGTTTTTGACAAGGATTTTGTTAATCGTATCAAAAAAAGGGAAAATGCATGTAACGAAAACTTTTTTTTAATGAAATATTTTTGCTGGGCGAATTTCTAAGTCATCATTTTAGGCCGTTTGACCTTGAAAATTTTAGAAATTTTCGCCTGCGGCGCATTTTGGCCCCCTACCGCGGGTATATACAAATGTTTCCATTTTGCTTCCCCTGAGCAGCACTGCCTCTTTAACAGGTCACGAGCCACCACTGTTCTAGAACGGACAAAAGTTCCTTAAATGGTATGTTGTGAGGGGCGGCCAAATCCTGCTCGCCTCGGGCGGTCTAAGGCCTGGAGACGGGGCTGAAACTAAGTTCAAATTCAAATGTCAAATTAAGTAAATAATTACCTGATGAAGTCTACGCTACCTGTTCGGTTACCATTCAAAATCTACATTCTCAAATACACCCTAAATAATACCAAGCATGTGAGGCCAATACTTTATTTTAAGATAGAAAAATATAGCAAGCACCTCTAGCTAATCAAGTAAATTCCCTGGATTGAAAGTAACCAGCTACCCCGTAGCGAAATTTCGAAATGACCCGGTCTACTGACTGACTAGACACAACCTCTTGTCAACCTGACAGTTTGATTTAAAATTTTAGAAAGTAGTCAAATAAAAGGTAATAAAATTTTTAAAGTTCACTTCTTCGAAACACTCTGCTGCAACCTGCAACCTATACTAAGTTAATTTCACTCGGCTAGTATAGCCTTTCCAAAAGCCCGAGTTGCAACACTTCACAAAATATATA
>MU185487.1:0-17805 GCA_016904865.1 Pissodes strobi | reverse complement strand
TTCAATTAACTTTCGGTTAGTTTCACTTATTCTCAACTTATTTTAGCTATTGAGTTTGTCGTCGAATCAACTTTGGGTTAGTTTCACAGTGCCAAAAGATATTTAATATTTACAAAGCATTCCGTTATCGTTATATAATATGTACTTATAAAAAAAATCTGACACCTAGACGATTTTTCCGGTCTCGACCTTCACCTAATTTTATTAACATATCTATTCACTAATCCGACTATAGATTTCTCCTATTTGCCTTTGTATTTTTCATTGCTTCGTATATATTTCCACCGAAGTCCGAATAAAATATTAAAATAGAAATAAAATTAAGGATTTCCACAAATCCGACTCTGTTCTGAACACTCTGCCTACACACGAACGACTGATTAAACTAAAACGCTCTACATGCTGCCAACAATCTGCGGATTTTCGGCGGCTGGCACAAAATATTTGGGGGAGTGGAGCTACTAGTTTACATATACTTTGGCTGTAGGTATTCATCGTCCCCTGCTTCTTGAAACAAAACGAATGGACGTTTTGTGCAAAGTAGAGTTTTCAACTCTTCACGTCTGCACGCGCCGGCAATACCAAATACAGCAGCAACCTTTATCCTTAAATATGTTTTATTAGGAGCTTCATGCAGAAATTATAAAATCTGGTCTGGTGTGAAAATTTAGAATTTTTTGGTGCATGATTTCAAGGGCATTCGACAGATTTTGGCATGGCGGACTGCTCAACAAATTGCCGTCCTTCGGACTGCCAGCATCTCTCTGCGGCTGGCTTGCCAGTTTCCTTAAGAACCCATCTCTGCACGTTGCAGTTGATGAAGACATCTCAGACACATTCACCATTAACGCAGGCGTGCCTCAGGGCGCAATACTTTCACCAACTCTATTCCTCATCTATATTAATGACCTGCTGACCGAAACGGATGTGTGACCCGGAATCTGG
The DNA here is from genome assembly GCA_016904865.1 of Pissodes strobi. Classification (NCBI taxonomy): domain Eukaryota; kingdom Metazoa; phylum Arthropoda; class Insecta; order Coleoptera; family Curculionidae; genus Pissodes; species Pissodes strobi. Next base: position 16,860 of record MU185487.1, on the reverse strand, counting down.
AACACCGCAGACATGTGGTTCTGTTTTACAGATACTTTCACGGCAGATGTTCCCAGTATTTGGCCCGCCTCATCCCGCCCCTGGCAGCGCCTGTCAGGCGGTCATGACAGACGGCAAGAGCGCACCGGTTCGTCGTACAACTGGAAACACCTGGAACATCGCTCTACAAGAACTCCTTTGTCTGGCGCACTGCGTCACTGTGGAACTCACTCCCAGGACATCTGTTTCCCCCTAATCACAACCTAAAACTATTCAAGAACCGTGACAATCAACATCTTTGCACACACACTGTTCGTCGAGCACCATAGGATCTCCCTTTAGTGTGTGTGCCACTACCAGAAAAAAATATCCAATGTTCTTTTTCTTTCAAAAAGCTTTGAAAATATTGCAACACCGAGAGACGTTGTAGTTTTCAAAATCGCATTGAACAACGTGACCAGAGCGTTGAAGCTTTACAGCATTTACTTAGATTGGAAAAACAATATACTAGGAGTTCCTCCTCCTTGTGACTATGGATTTTCTTTCACTGCACCATTTTTGAAACAAGTGCTTGTTTTCATATCGTTTTCTTGACTCGGTGGGCAGCAAACTCATATATAGTGACACTACTCGCCTCTTTAAGAATGTCATCAGGTATTGAATATTCGGAAATATTTGCCATTTTAACGTTGAAAAACGAAAAAATTCAAAAGACGTCTTTAAGCAACTTAGAAAAAGCTATTTGTTATTTGCGTAGTTATTTTTCTTGGTTTTGTTGCTATTGGAAATGTAGCTAACTTGCATGTTTTGGTAAAATTTTACTTCAAAAGTGAATCAAACTCGTGTCAAAGGGTGCGTTCACATGCTTCGCTTCGCCAGTTGTACGTCGAGCGTACGCACGGCGCGGCGCGTTTTGACCTACTTAGTGAAAATAAAAACATTTTATGTCAATATCAACTAAAATATTTTCAGATCTTGCCACCTAACAAATAGTATATTAAGATACTAGTTTTAAAAGACCATATTTTATCGCACGAGCACGAAATTAGGAAACGACCCGCTTGCGGCGAGTTTCCTAACGTGCGAGTGCGCTAAGTGTCTTTTAAAACGTGTATTTTATACTATTTTTTCTATTTTGCACGCTTTTTTAATGAAAAACATTAATTTATTCAAGTTGGACGGCCATCTTGTCACTTTTGACGTCTGTATTATCAGGAATCCCATTCAAAACGGTGTCGAAATGTTTGCTAGTGAGCCTTGACATTGAACAATTTTTGTTAATATCATAGCAACCAGTCAACAAAAGTAGTGTCGAAAAGAGCTTCTTTATGATACCAAAATAGAAAAAAGCAATTTAAAACCTCTTCTTATAGAATTTTTAAATTTTAAAACGAACACAGTTAAGATTTCATTTTATGCAGGCCTAGATTTACAATGCCTCATTCGAAGTCATTAAAATGTCCAAATCAAGCCTAAATTACAACAATTTTATTTTCTGCATGATTTCATTTTCCGCACCCATTTTCAGTGCGGAAAGTAAAATTAATGCGGAAAAGTACTACTGAGATAGGAATATTATGTTTTCCTCTTTCGATAATTACAACATCACGGCTGGTCACAACTTTTTTTTTCAACAGAACTTCAGTCGATAACCCTTGACATTGTCACAAAAATCAATAAGAATGATTGTTTTGTGATTTATCAAATTTTGAACGTTTTTTAAGGTACAGCAACACGTTTTTCCTATTAAAGTTAGCAAGCAAGTGAAGATTATGATTAAAAACAAGCCTAACACCGGAGAGTCGTGTTTGCAATGCCCGGCTCCGGGAGTGGAGCCGTAGAGCGCAACCAGTTCTTCCCAACTAAACTGGAAAAGCTCCGCTGGTGTTGTACGGGGTTATTAGGCACGCTTATCAAACAACCAAGAAACTCAATCTTAACTTAACAAGAAAACACAGTCTAAATTTACGGATCAATTTATTAGCTTCTAGATTTTTTTTAAAGCTTGGCTGTCAATGCTTGATTTATATTAAAAGAGCGATTATATTAATCGGGCTGAAAAATAAATGAATAAATAAAATTAATCTATCTTAAACTTGGAACTATGAAGGCTCTTTTAAGGCACAATCTACAGTGCTAAATTCATAATAATTGAACAACAAAAAGTAGATAACTAAGCATCTGTACGATACCCCGTTAGATCGGGTCGTCAAGCTCTGGTGGAGGCGCCTGGCACCTGTAGAAGACTCGATAGAGATGAAACTGGGTGTAGTACAGCCCGGAGACAAAATCGGCAAATAGGCTGTGGTATATATAGCCCGGAGATAAAATCTGTAGCCCGGTGACAGAACCCTCGCTGGAGTCGGAGGGTGGCTTGAGAATCGATGGTTTCAATCTCGCACGATAAGCTCGGAAAGCCTCTAGTGTAGTATTTAAATCCCGATAAATAGGTTCGTGTCAAAACACAAACTAGAAACTCAACACAACATCCTCTAGAAAGGTAGTATAAAATGCAATACTAAAAGCTGAGTCACTATGACTACAATAAAGCAAAAACCTTCCTTTATCACCGAAGGGTATTTCTAGACGAACGAGATCATCGGTTTCAGTCAATTTGCCTTTTTCTACTCAGGGCCGTTCTTAAGACCTCTGCCGCCTTTGTGCAAGCATAAAAATGCCTCCCCTATAACATCAAAACAACTAACACTTCTGTGATCGCTTTTTCTATTTTAGAAGTTATGAATGAGTTGACTGAACAGGTAAAAAATAATTACGGCGCGGGGCGCTGAGACTCCCTATATCCATGCGAAGTTTTGTAGTGAAAACTTCTTTAGGCGCTCAGCACTTTTTTGTGGGTGTTGAATGAGACTGAGCTGTCACGCTTGGATATGTAACGCTCCTTATACTGGACAAGATGGTGAATGCGCTGTTATATTATTATAATTATTACTGCCTTACCTCGCTTGTTGAAGTTTTCACTTCTATCGTGCAGTAAACCACACACACGTTCTTTTTCTTTCTGTTCTTTGACGAGAGTAGAGACGACGAAAGTTCGGTGTTTTTTGTGAGTTCGACTACCAAGAATATACAATAAATCCATTTTTATTATATTGAAGCATAAAAACAAATTGTCTGCAATGTGAATATTACGAATATTATAGAGGGTTTTAAGTTTTAAACTTTACTTCTGTGGAATGTCTTAAGTATGAAATTCAGTTTTGCCTATTTTTATATTCAAAAAGTAAATGTATTTTACTGGTTCTGCGGGCGACCTGCGGCCGCTCCTAAGGTTCGCCACCTTTGTGCCTGCACAACCTGCACATCCCTAAGAATGGCCGTAATTCCACTTCTACGGAATTAGAGAACTAACGTCAGATCAGAAAAAAGGCGGTGCCGTGAAATGCTTCAGAAATCGATACGATGAATAATCTAAAATAATAAATAACTTAGATCTCGTTTATTATGGTTGTAAAACGACGGCGGAAGCCACAATTAATGAGCTGAAATTAAATTTTTCAAGAAATGCTAGGAAATACTCCTACGAAAATGATAAACCTTTAAAAATCTAAATCGAAAGCAACAATTACGGGAGGATAGTCTATTCGTACTACTCGGGACTATTAACAGTACCAACCGAATATTGCAAATATTGTAGCATGCCGCGTGGAAAGAAAAAACAGAGGTCCCGAAAAGTTATCAGACATGATCAGCCGATGAGTTGAATTAAGCAACCGGGGGTCCCAAAAAGTTATGAAATATTCAAACCGAAAATAAAATATGAATTTGATGGATCTAATGAGACTACAGGAGGCTTTATTAACTCAACTCTTAAAAATATAGAATGGTTTGCTGGCCGTTCTACGGTAATGTAATATAAATTAAGAAAAGCTATACTAATAATATAATGACCTATTTTAGTGATTTGATCAAACCTAAGCGATCTGTGGTTTGCTTATCAACTAAAATAAATATAGTCACAAAGTGCCTGAGACCAACATATGTGAAAGGCATGATCAAAACAGCTACTCAAGGTCACAACAGTGTTATAAAAGCTAATACAAATATATCATTAACCTACATGTAGAATAAAATTAATTTACATTAATAAATGCGGCAACTTTAAGCTTACTGACAACAAATCGAATCAATAAATTTAGAATTAATTAACCGAAGAGTATTGACCTTATAATAACTCTTACCACAAAATATCGCACCTTTTGTTGCTAAATGCAGCATATAAAATGAACTTAAAAATATTTTACACTGGCCAAATCAGACTGTTACAGTACATGTGCCATTATGTCACCGCCAAAAGTTCTAATATGCTTCACATTTGGCTTCTTATTGTACCACATTTCATATGGCATATTCTTGTTCAAACCTTTGGCTGTACACAGGTTTCTTATATACACAGCTATGTGAACTGCCTCTGCCCAAAAACATTTCTTAGATATGCATCAAACATCAAACAACGGGCCTTTTCCACAACAGTTCTGTTCATTCGTTCCAGCATCCCATTTTGCTGGGGTGTGTAAGGGGTAGTTTTTTTCATGCAAAATACCATTATCACTACAAAAATTTTCGAACTGCTGCGAGCAGAATTTGCCCCCGTTATCAGATCTTAATGCTTTTATCTTATGACTGGTCTGGTTTTTCACCATAACCTTGAAATCTTTAAAAAACTGCAGTGCCTGGTTTTCTTATTTTAAAAAATATACAAATGTCATACAGCTTACATCATCTTCCAACAGCATAAAATATAGACTAAGAGCTGGCGGCCGCGGAGGTACAACGATAGTACCTCCGGCTGGAATTTAGAGAACTAGTTGGGGGGGACCATCAGGAATTGCTATCTGCAAGGATTTTGCTCAAAACCCCTGCAAAGGACACGTCAGACGACTCAAAAATGAAAAAAAAATTCTCAAAAAATATTCATACCTCCGGCAGAAAATTTGTACGTTACCTGTTGGAAGCTCGCTGATGACGTATGTAAGTCGTCAGACTCCTAGGTCGCTGCTAAAGGGGTGTCAGACGCCCTCAAATTTGTGATTTTTTTAAAAAAAATTTTTCTTACCTCCGTCTGACGTTTTTACATATTATCGTAGAGACAATAATTTTAATTACATATTTAAATCGTCAGATGGAACTACCGCTGTAAAATCCCCCTGAAATATCGCGAAACTCCAGCTCACTCACCCCCGATGCGCTTGATATTATCAAAAAATGCTGAGTTGCGCGCAACTCTCTTCCGTAGCGTTGTTGGAAATAGACAACAGTTCTGCGGAAATGGCGTCTAATAGGAAGTGTGTGATTTGTGAAGTTAGTGATGTAACTGAGTTAATACCGTTACTAAACGCATATAAACTAAAAAAGTGCCATGAAGTTCTTCAAGTTCGCAAAAAATTCAAGTTAAAATATATTGAGGTTATTTTGCCGGCGACAATAAATGAAACGCATGAATGTCACGTTAAATGCTACAAGAATTTTACGTCTTTGCCGAAAAAATATATCAATAATGGAATTGATTAGAACTGAAACATCCTTAAATGAGTCATCCACATTAAATTCAGCAGCTTCTGCTGCAGTCGATATGGAAACCAGTGATGAGGAACAACAACTAAATGTTCAGGTTAATGCTGATGCATCAACATCCACGCAACAAGAGCTGACGAATGAGAATGTGGGAAATATTGCAAATATTAATGACGTTGAAGTACTACCTACGGAAAAAACAACTGAAACAAGTAAAGTGAAAATCTATTCAGGTTGTATTTATTGTGGAAAAGTAAGGAAAACAGTCAAGGGTCGCTGTGTGGGATTACGTACCTATGCTCGAGAGACAATAGAAAGTAGCGTTTTATCTAGAGCGTATACATTAAACGACGAGAGGCTGCTACAAATTTTAAAAGATGCAGGTCACAATAATAATCCATTTCAATACCACAGAGACTGCCATCGCCATTATGAATTACAGGTAGGAATGTACCGTTTGAAAATTTCAAAAGGAATTTCCATGTTTGAAGATTTCAAATGTGAAATTTTCAATCTATGCAAAAAATTTAATTTCACTGAAATTTCAGGTGAAATTTTCAAGTCGAATAATTCAAGACTTTGTGGAAAATTTCATGTTTCCCTAGAAATTTCATAAATTTCTCTGAAAATTTCATAAACTTCCTTAAAATTTTTATATGAAAAATATACACGCTTGGTCGGGAAATACAGGGAGTTAGTAGCATCGGTGTTTGCTTTGAACCGAACATTCATGAACATTTAGCTCTATCGCTCTCTAACACTGGTAGAATGTACAATAAAATGTAGATTGCTTGACCAGATCAGCTAACCCAAACTCCAATAAATGACAAAATACGTCAAAAATGGCACTCAGTAACTCTATACTCAAGTCACTACCAGTTGAACTTTAACTAAATTATATTATATGTATTATATTATATTTGTTTACATATTTCTTTTTGAAATCTTGTTTGATTGTTTTAATTACTAAGACAGAGTTTTATTCACAATACCGAAACAGATTTTTTGCACTCGACGCGCGTTTCGCTAACCATGTTAGGAGATGTTTAAAACTAAACTAAAAATCTACCTAACTCTATTTTATACTAACTTACGCTTAATCAAGCGGAACCAAAAAGAACCAATCCTGGAATCCTAGTAGGCACGCCCGATCAACCAATATACATTGGACTATCCCTATTTAAACTATTCTTACATTTAATAATTTCCATACTTTCGTAAGCGTCTAATAATCTCCTATCAGTTATGTTATCAATAGGGAACTTGCACATTTATTTTTTATTTCAATAATCTGTTCTGTTGCCAAATCTGAAGTGTTAAATATCACCCGTTTTGTTTCTATACATTTTTAAAGTTGCCGTTAAATCCGCGCCAATAAACACGATTTGACGTCATAGAGCATAACGATCGGCGCTGCGGATCGGCCGATCATCTACCTGCCACTTCTATTGCGACTCGCAGAGAGAGACAGCAGGTTATGCTTTAAGTTTTTAGGTTTAGTGAGTTGTAATATTTTTCTGTTTTATCTGTGACAGTGTTTTTGGTTTAAAATGGAGAAAAATACAGCTCATAAGGCGTGTACTGTACCAATGTGCACAAATACGACATTTAAACATTCACATTAAAGGTACATTAAAGGTAGTGCAATATATTCTTCATTTTACAATGTTAGGTGGTAGCTGTATCAATACTACAATACAATATATCAGGAATAAACTCAACGCAAACGTGCTTTATTTGCGGTCCGTCTTTCCAGGAGATTAACACAGATAAAGTGACAAAAATTGAAAATCTTAACTTTGGCCTATCTTCCCTTCATTCATGGATCCGTTGATTTGAATGTTTGTTATATATTGCCAATAAAGTGTTGGCAAGTTAAGGACCCTGGAAAGAAAACATTTGTTAAAAACCAAAAACGAAAACTTCAGAAGGGTTTTAAACTTCAAATGGGATTAATTATTGACAAACCAAAACCATGCTATGGATCCACGAATTATGCGAATATGGCTAGAAGGTTTTTTCAAAACCCAGAGTTAAGTTCCTCGATAACCGGCATTAACAAAGAACTTATTTTAAAATTTTCAAAAATTTTAAGAGTTGTGTCTATAGGAGAAAAAATCAAGTTGGTGCAGTTTCAACGGATTTTGAGTGAATCGAGAAATCTTTACATTGAATTATACCCTTGGTACTATATGCCTTGCAGTATCCATAAGATTCTAGTTCATGGAATTGAGATTATCCAACTTTTTGATTTGCCCATAGAGCAACTAGCCGAGAATGCACTTGAATCAAGACATAAAGAGGTCCGAAAAGTGCATTTGAACCACACAAGAAAAACTTCTAGAAAAAGCTCAAATAAGGACATTATGAATAATCTACTACTTACCTCAGATCCATTTATATCATCTTTCAGAAAGACTACAACTTTCAAATCACGACAGGATAACATAAATGATACCATAGCATATTTGGAAATAGACTTTTTTGTATGCAACAGTATTCGGATATTTTGCCTTCAGACATGCGAACTTGATATGCAAAGTTCAGACAGTTGTGACTTTTCGGAAAGCGAATAATTTTTTCTATGCTATTTTCAACAATAAAAGTTATGTTTTTTTGCTTAGGGATCTAATGATTATTTTTTTAAGTATAAATTTTCATTTATTTACATAATGAGTAGCAATTTTACAATTTTGAACTTCCTTGCCTTTTTCCAAGAATGTTTATTATATTATTTAACCATTTTAAGATCTTTTTATTTTTTCTGGGTACTTTCTTTCTGAAGTTCTATATTGATTAAAGTTAATAGTATAATATTAAATCTATGTCAAAATTTATTGTTTTATTTTTTTATATGTATTTATTATTATTATTATTGTTATTAATATTATTATTTGTATATAAGGTTAATTTATAAAAAATAAAATTGTGCGATGAAAAACCTAACTACGACTTTTTTTGCCGTTTTGTGTTATACTAAATCCAGAAATATGAAAAGTTTCATAGCGTACAAGCCAGCATACATTTTTTATAAACACCTAAACTCAGATTTTTTGTGTGTCAGATATAGCTTAGTGTATTAGTTACCCAACGGTTATTATTTAGTTTATTTAAATCCGTTGAGTACAACGTGCCGACAAACTGATTATGATCTTCTACGTCACGACCAGTGAACGCGCGTTTCCGAGCGCCCGGAATAATTCGAATTTCTTGACATTTTTATTTCAAGATTTTGGCCACAATAAATTTAATTAATAGATTCTTTTTTTAATAAACTTCTTTATAGGATGTCCGCTTATGGTTTTTAGCATTTATTTCGGTTTTTATTTGTTTGTGCAAGTTCCCTATTAATTTATAACTTTTAATTGTTATTATTTCTCTGCTGAGAGGAAAATTAGCCTTACGGTGTACTAAAAAATGAGAGCTGGCCATTTTGTGTTGGTCGCAGTGGAAAAATATTTGGAATATATCGGTTAGTGGCAATACTTGTTCTATAAATATCAAATTCTAGTGTACGATTTTCAGTGAATTTCAGAAATTTTGTACATTTCACTGAAATTTAAAACATTTCAATATTTCAATGTAAAATTCACAGCGAAATTTTCAGATGAAGTGAAAAGTGAAATTTATCCAATCCTAATTACAGCTCCGATCAATCCTTAATCCACGTCCACGTTGTAATTGGCAAGACACACGCGACACTCATCGAGAAGCCTTTGAGGAAGTTTGCTATTTTATTGAAGACCATGTCATCAAAAACAAGCAGTGTGTATTCTTCTCATTCATAGTTCGATTGTACAATGAAACGTTGGGACGATTATTCAAAGCAAAAATGAAAGAATCATGGAATCCAGGAACTGTGTACACAGTTGAAAATAAAATAGTTGAAAAATTCAACGAACAAATACAAGTTACAACAGCATTTAAGAAAAAAATTGTTACACCATCACGCGAATTCATATTAACAGAGGAAGACATAGAATTTTTAAGAGAGAAAGACATTTTGCAAAAAGCAGCAGTTATCTTGAGAAATAAAATATTGAATATCGAAAAAAGGACATTGATGTTGATGATGATGTTAATTGACTGTACAGGATATAATCGCCGGAGAATGCTCCATTCCTCCAGAGTTAAATATTTTTTTTTTTGACCCGTTCTCGTCGCCGAAAAGTGAAGATTGCCAGCGAAAAATTCAATCTATCGGCTATGATGTCATAAATGCTATATCCACGGGAAAAATCAAGACTTCAAAGCATTTAACCCATGGCCATGAAAAGTTTAGCGAGTAGTAGAAAAGTTGTTGATATTTTAAATAAATACGGTCACTGCTGTAGCTATAACGTTATAGAAGAAATTGAGACAGAATTAACGTTCTCTTCAACAGATCAAGAAGATTTGTGCCCCTCAGACATTATTAAAAGTGGGAACTTGTGCACAGGCATGGCGTACGACAATTATGACCGGTTTGTCGATCCTCGTACTGGTAAAGATACGCTTCACGACACTGTTGGTATCATTTACCAAACCATTCCTTCATCTGCTACCGATCACAACATTTCTGATGATCCCATACCAAGTACATCTGCAGCAACTTCGGCTTGCCCTGCTTCTCAATCTTCATTGCCATTAATTGAGCCTGCTAAGAAAAGAAGAAGAACGTATGACACCGTAACTCGTGATTTCCTGCCATATAATAAGAAACCAAAAGTAGTTGAAGTGTTAGTATCATGTTATTATGTTGTCTCACAGCCTCGAAATTCCAAAAAAACACCAATGTGGGTTGGCTATAATAGTAAATTATTCGACGATACCAGCTCCACACAATTTTTTTTTATTTAACCTCTATAAATCTATCTCCAACTAAATGGGAAGTCGTACATGAAACATTATTGCAGTGTCAGAAGATAGCAAAGGAATTGAACCAGCCATACATGGAAGTTACCTATGATTTAGCGATTGCTAAGATGGCAATACGAACTCAATCCGCAGAAAAAGATACATTCAATAACATTTTCATTCATCTTGGGAGTTTTCACATTATGATGGCGTATTTTCACACTATTGGCAAGTTTATTGATGAAGGTGGCCTTGCTGACGTCATTATTGAGAGCCAAATATTAGCAAGTGGTTCGGTGGGTGGATTTGTATCTGGCAAACATTTCAATCGTTGTAAACGATTGCATCCATTGATGGCTTTAGGACTTCCAATACTACTTTTCAACTCTTTTCTTCTTCATTACGTGATGAGGCCATAATTGCTGAATTTACTAATATTCAGAAGCAGCATCTCTCGGAATCTACATCCATTAGTGCGAACCTCAGAAATTTAATACAAAAATTTCAAGAGTATGAAGAAGACACTCGAAATGGAGCATTCGGCAGGACAGCACAATTCTATGCGATCTATATACACCTCATAGATCATTACTTGGACTTGACTCGAAGCATAAGAATTGCAGACTTTGAATTATTTAAAAATACTTTGCCAAACATAGCAAATCTCTTTTTTTACCTTTAATCAGCAAAATTATTCACGCTGGCTGGTTAAATACAACGACAATTTATTAAAAATCAACGAAACTCCTCCAGGGCTAGAAGAATCTCTTCGAAAAGGGAGTTTCGGTGCCAAACGCATCAATAAACCATTTTCAAGGCAGCCTATTGACTTAACACTGGAGCAAACTATTAACGCAGATGCTGCAAGACGTTTGACCGGCGTTTCTCACTTCACGAATTCAATCACGGCTCGCCAGCGCTGGTCAAAGAGTCATGGAATTCGTTCGACTCTCATTTCACATACGTATGAACAGACTGGATTACATACGGCACATGATATATCAGGAAAATTGGAAACAAGTAAAATAAAAATAAGTCATTCTCAACTTCAAACTTTGATGGAAACAATAAAAAAGAAAATTAATCCATTTGATCCAGACATTGACAAACAACAACTATTAACATACACACAGGAAAGGCGGCTTCACCAGAAATAATCCAGTTCTCGATCGATGTTGAAAGCAAAGGTGAGTCATTACGCAAAATTTTCACATCGAAATGTTCTTCTGATGCCACGCAATTCGAAAAACCAATCAAACAAAATGTAGTGCATGGGTGCTGGGTGCTAAAGTCCAGGAAGTGAGAATGCCAAGTGATTTGTTCGGGCGTCTATTAGCTATCTCATTGGAGAAAGAAATTGATCTTGCGAAAATACTTACTTATCCTTTGACTCCAATGCCTATGTCGTTATGTCATGTTGATGGCACTATATGCAAAACGGACAAATCGACTTTAATGAAAACGTTAAGGAAGGAAGTGAATGATCATTCAGAACCACAACACGTCGACGTCAAAATTTTTGATGGATTTTTCATTTTGCATTTGATGATAGACCTTCCCGCAAGCTTTGGAAATATCGCGCGGAAAGTGATGCAAACATTGACAAACAATAAGGCCCGAAGAATTGACGTAGTCTTTGATAGATATTTCCATCCATCAATCAAAGACTGCGAACGTGAGTTGCGTGGTACCAGTTCGTCTAGTTATGCAATAAAAGGACCGCAACAAGTACGACCAGCTGACTTTGTCAAGGAGCTAAGGAGTAATAGTTTCAAAGAAGCATTGGTGGAATTTTTTATCAATTATTGGACGGATGATGCGTTTGTTCCTTTCTTGAAAAACAAAACATTAAATATAAATTTTGATGAGTGTTGTGCTTTCCAAGTTGTTGATGACAAAATCGTACGTTGCATCGACATGAATTTATCATGCGCATTGCACGAAGAAGCGGACACAAAAACAATACATCATGTTACAAAAATTTATTTTGACGGTAATGTTGTGATCCGCAGCTCAGATACAGATGCGCTCATAATATTGTTGGGCAATATGAACAAAGTTAATGAAGGGCTAAATATATGGATGCATATCGGGGTCGGAAATTCACAAAATCACATAAACATTACCCAATTTACCAGGCCTGCATGCGTTCACAGGATGCGAATACAATCCTGCCTTTTACGGCAAAGGCAAAATTAAGCCATGGAAAATTTTTAAAAAGTCTCCAAAGATCCAGAAAGCCTTTGAAGACTTAGGAAAAAATGATGTTGATCCTGCTACACACGAAATTATTGAAGGATTTGTTTGCAGTATGTATCGCATTAAAGGAGTACAGAAAGTCAACGAAGCTCGTCTGGCAATGTTCGAGTCCATTTACAAACAAGATTGCCAGACTGAATTATTCAAAAAAAAAAAAAAATTCGCAATACCGACGCTTCAAATTTTCCACTTTGTGCCAAGGAGTTGTTACATGAACATTTGTTGCGAACAAAGTATACCGCACAATTATGGTTAAATGCGGACCAAACAAATCCAAGCAATAAACGTCCCGAAGAAAGTGGATGGTTTCTAAACGACGACGGAAACTATGATTTTATATGGTTCAAAGGTGCACAGTTGCCGTCAGCGATTGATGATATTACCGTTGATAATACACAGCAAGAAACAACAAATTCAAGTATGTCATTATAATCGATAACACATGAATTCGAATGTTAATCTAATTATCTAATTTTTTTACAGTTACAGAGGCACAAAGTCATTACGAATCCGATGAGCACGAACTGTGGGACACCAACATCGAAGAAGAGGAATTTGATGATGAATTTAACGTCTCCGATGCGAGCAACAGACATATAGACAAGGATACCGAATATTGAAATGAAATTATTTTTTTGTCTCAATTCAGTAATAATATTAGTATCTTTTTTCTTAAATAAATTTATTAAAATCTATGGAATTCATTCAACAATCAACGGCCACGTTAATTTCAGAAATTCAGAATGTTAAATAAACTACTCATTGTACTGGCTTTCTTTGATAAAAAATAATACTTGCTTAAAACTTCTTGCACATTGATTTTTGATAGTATAACCGGATTAATATTTTTATTTTATTCAGATGGAACATATTACTTTTTATGTGTATATGCTAGAAACTTTCCCCTTAAATTGACTTTCTTTTCTAACGTATATTAACACAACAAGTGTTTCAATAAATAAAAAAAAAAACATTAAAACAGTATTCAGCAATCTAGGCTGAAATTTCGCCACATTTCAGGGGGAATTTGCAGCGGTATTTTGGTCTGATGATTTAAATATGTACTGAAAATTGTCTCTTCGATAATATGTAAAAACGTCAGACGCAGGTAACGAAAATAAATTTTGGAAAAAAATTATAGGTCTCAGGCGGGCCGAGCTTGGTGAACGTTATAGGGGGACGTCGCAGCGGTATTTTTGTCTGACGATTTTAATTTGTGCTTAGAATGGTCTCTGTTGCAATATGTTGAAACGTCAGACGGAGGTAAAAAATAAAAAAAAAAGAAAACGACAAATTTAAGCGCGTCTGACACCCCTTTAGCAGCGACCTAGGCGTCTGACGATTTACATACGTCATCACTAACAAGTAACGTGCACATTTTCAGCCGGAGGTGTGCATATTTTTTTCACTTTTGAGTCGTCTGACGTGTCCTTTGCAGGGATTTTGAGCAAAATCCCTGCAGATGGCACTTCCTGATGGTTCCCCCCAAACACTTCTCAAAATTCCAGCCGGAGGTACTATCGTAGTACCTCCGCGGCCGCCAGCTCTCCGTCTAATATCTAGGTAGTGGATCTTCCAATCGATGGCACGTCCATTGGACAACACAAACGGCGTGAACTACTTCTAGTGGCACGGTTGCCCTTATTTTTGAAAGGTAACCTGCTCTGTTTTTCTTCAGAGCATACCTCACAAACATCACTAGAGTTCAGTTTTGTATTACCATCTAGACTTTCGACAGATCCCTGCTGCATGAGCTTGAGATCAGCATAGTTTAAATGGGCAAATCTATGCAAAACTTGGCTAGTTGAACATTGCCCGACTGTACTGCTTCAGCTGTGAGGAATTCTTCGGCATTGAAAATATTACCCACCTGATTTTTGACTTTCTTTCCCCTTTTTAAAATCTGACTCACTGAAAGTAGATTTGTTGTGATTTCTGGCACATACAAAAAACATTGTGTATTCTTATGTTTTCTACACAATTATTCACTATCGTAGACACTTCCACATCACCAGAACAAGATACTTGTATTGTAGAACCATTTGCAACAACAATTTCTTTTGAAAAGGCATCATAGTTTATGTTTTTTAGCAAACCTTTGCGAGCCGTCAAGTGAACACTGGCTCCTGAGTCAACATACCAGTCGTTCGAGTTAAATTTCCAACCTAAAACACCGCACTGAACGCATTTGATGTTGATGACTCGTTTTTGTTTGCATTTGCACCATTTTTGGGGAATTTGCTCATGTAATGTCCCAACTGTTGTCACGGGCCGATTTTGCGATTGTATTTCAAAGCGAAAATATTTTAAACTCGCTGCCGCGTTTGAAGTGCGATTGGGTATGTTTGCGAAATGCCCTCGTAGTTCCACCCGATTGTGCACTACATCGCTTGAAGTTATCTTGGTCCGATTCCATGGAAAATATAATTTGCGTTGCTAAACATTTTCAATTTAGAAACCGATTGAGTTTGGCGCGTAGGGGAAATACAAGATTAAAGTCTGCGTTTCCGCTTCCAGATAGCCATGTCGTCGTGATGTTCAACCTTGTGCGCAATGTTGGACTTACTGATTTTTGCGTGTTGAATTTTGATTGGTCAGCAATTGTGCTTGCGACGCGTAGTGGTTGTGAGTCAAAATATCCGTACCGGGTGGTAGAAAGATTATTCCACGTAAATGTGACATATGTTGACCGTGAGATGTGTATATAAATTTGTATTGGGCGGTTGGAATTTTTAGTAGGGAGATTTTTGGGGGAAGTTCCTTTGCTTCGGTTTTCGGTTGCTTGGGTCACTCTTTAACGACGAACCGAGTTAAGCAGTCATTTTAGACGCCGGTCGGAGTCAATTTTGATTTTCACCTGTTAAAGGGATTTTTCTGACCGGGTCAATTTAAAAGTTTCAGTCTTTAGTTGTACCTTACCTTCTCGTAAGTGGTGGTCTCTGAAACTGCCCTCTGTGGCATTTGAGTGCTGCTTTGGAAGGTGAATTGAGTATTTTTGTGCATTATTTTTAGGTCTCTCTGTGAACGCCATCATTTAGTGACGCACGTGGGCAGAATTTTAATTTCCTTTTTAATCTCTTACAGAAGCCCACTTGCCCAACTAAAAGCCGTCTAGCGTTAAGCAACGGGCTACCCTCCTACACAGGTAAATTATTGTTTTTAAATTCTGATTTCTCTTTTTCCTTGATGGTTGATTTTGATCACCGAGTTATATTGCTCGTCCATTGAGAGTTACTTGTGGATCCTTGAATATGTGTTCTTTCACAGGGGACTACGGTTGGGGTTACTACCACCGTTTAGTTAACGACTACCGTTGGGTTTATTTCTACTGTGAGGCCTATTGCCACCGTCGAGTTGTTCTTCGTTATCTACGAGCATCGTTAGCGACAGAGTGTTCCTTGGCTACGCCTGTCAAGAAAGTCAACTTCTTACTGTGAGCAGTTCTTTCTGGAAGCTGCCGGAGCCTGAGGAGTTACTCATCGACCAGGTGAGCAATTTCCATTTTATTTTCTTTTTCATCTATCGATGTTGCGGCAAATTTGTGTAATTAACTACGACCACCAATTAAATTTTTTTTTGGCTTTGTTTCGAACAAAGAATACATTTTTTTACCTCTTTCTCCTTAATTAAGGCAACCTTTAGTCATTCAAATTCTCTTTTAAATGAACTTTGAATTTTTGGACAATCTTGTCAAGTCTAAAATACTTGATTTTATTTAAATTAAATTCTCAAATTTTCTTTCAAGCAAACTTTTGGTAATTTTGACGAGCCTAAAATCAATTCAAATTTTAAAATTCAGTTAGATCCGCTGATCTACAGTAAATCAGATTTTGATCGACTTTTTTTTTGAACTGTTAATTGACTGACGCAATAACGTTGTAGATCGAACTAGTTTATTATTGTACTCAATTTTCACGATTTCTGGCTTGCGTTGGATAACTGTAGATCGGATCATTACTAGTTTCCTAGTGGACTTTGCGTTATTTTTAATTGTTTTTTTATTGCGGCCTTCGATTTTCTTTACTCGAACAGATTGTTTATTATCTTTGTCCTACTGGTAAGTTGACCGAGGAGTAAATTGCCATATGTTAAGGTTTGTAATTAATTAATGGCTATAATAACGCCAGGTCTAACTAGTTTATTTATATATTATCTTTGCGGCAGTTATTAACGAAACTTAACTGAACTGAATAGCATAGTTAGTTAGTTATACGGTATATGTGACGGATCATGATTCGATACCCGTGAATTAGT
>MU185486.1:90297-107560 GCA_016904865.1 Pissodes strobi | reverse complement strand
TAACGTGAAACGATCTATCAATCATCGCAGATTTTATGACGCCATTAAAAAGATTTAATAGAAAGAGAAGAAGATAAACAATCGACCGAATTCTTAAGACAGTGTTACCGTAAAAAGACGTTAAAAGCAAATTAAAATCTTTTCTTGGATCGGAAGAAGTTGTAAACCTGTCAAAACTTTATAAAGTTTCGCGTCTGCACCATCAAAATAAAAATAAATTTTACTGAACCTGGCCCGCCTCCACTAAGTGATACTTTTTGTGACTTCAAATAAATATCTTATTACAAAAAATGGTGCAAGTGTTGAGTGGTATGTTTTTGTCCTGAACATGTTTATTTTATAATAAACATATATCGTACGGCCCTGGATACCTTTTTAACTTATTCCATACTAATAAAAGCACCACCAAAATAGCAAATCAATATTTATTTTAGCATAGAAAGTAAATTATTTCTAGTTAAAGAATATAATCAATATCTTTGGGTAAAATTAAATATATCTTGCGATATCTTTCATATTTTTAGTAGCATATATAATTAAAATTGATTAGTCGTGAAAATATTTTAGCGTAAATACACCACTGAAGACATAACTAGTAATCTTTTCAGTAGAGCTTAAATGACTCATTAAAATTGTCAATTATTGATCCCACTTAAGACCAGTAGGGACAACGGGGGACACTTATTTTAAGAGATTATAGGAATAATTGTTATATTTCTAAATTTCGTATATTCGTGTTAAAAATATTATTACATATTTTGAAGCAAAGCAGGGGACTATTTGATTCTTAATTTGGGGTTAAATGTTTCCATTTACTCCGTATAAGGTCATAAATGAAGACGGTAAGTTTATTTTCTTTTAATTTATGTATAATATAAAATGGGTAATAGGAGACATATTCCTACCATTTATTTAAGATTAAAAAAAACGTAATTTGTTTTAAAAAAGTAAACTACAGAACCTTATACATACAATATGAAATAAATGTTTAGTAAGTGATGGAGTTGGCCTTATGAAGAGCCACATTACCGAAGAACTAAACAAATGGGAAAAAGACCAACTGTCGTTCTACTGGAGAAACACTCCAGGACTAAAACAGGCGAAAATGTTTATCACCATCTTTGCGAAAAGAGCAGAACAACTCTTAGACATGAACAGAGCAGATATTAGAACTGTCGCCGGACTGCTCGCTGGACACTGCCCGGTAAAATACTACCTAAAGGCAATAGGCAAAGCAGAAGACGACCAATGCAGATTTTGCAATAATGCAACTGAAACCGCAGAACATCTACTCTGCCAATGTCCAAACCAACTCTGCAAAAGGCCCAAGTATTTTGAAGGAATACATCTATCACCTCAGGAAGTAAATCAACTACCTCCCAAGAAAATAGCTTCGTTCGGAAGAAGCCTACGTCTCTTGGACACAAATTAAGTTGTAGAGTCATGCACAAAATATCTGTAAAGGCAGCAGTGCCGGGCGGCTGCAGCTAGCCGAAACGACTCCCTAGTCGAATCTACAAGTGATGGAGTGTTAAGTAATGATTAACTGAATTTAAATCGAAAAAATCTAAAAACAACAGTAATTATTTGTAAGAATACTTCGACTTGTTCCATGCTTATGCCATGTCTTTATGAATGGGTGTAATGTTATGTTAGTTTCGCCTCTTGTAAACACCTCCACTCAATCCTTGGATGCCTTGGCCATATAAGGAAGTTTTCCAATCGATCTCAAACCGTCATTTTCAAAGAACATTGATTATGATAAAGTAACGATTAGGCAAATATTTGCTTTAATCATTAATTCTCTCTCTCTCTCTCTCTCTCTCTCTCTCTCTCTCTCTCTCTCTCTCTCTCTTAGCCATTTTCCACTCTTTGGGTATAGGCCTCTCTCCTATGATTCCATGTTTCTCTATTCTGGGCTATCTGGTACCAGTTCAGGTCTGCCGTCTTTTCAGGTCATCACACCATCTCTGTTTGGGTCTTCCTGCGCTTCTTCTCTTTCCCCATGGTCGCCATCTTGATATTTTACCACTCCAATATTCTGCATGTCGGGCTACGTGGCCTGCTCAGTTCCATTTAAGGGTGGTTATTCTTTGGGTTATATCTTGTACATGAGTCCTCTCCGTGATCCATTTGATTGTTTTTTTTTATCTTTCAGGCTTATTTTCAATATTTTTTTTCGATGGCTCATTGATGTACTTGCATTTTATGAATTGTTTTCTTGTTCACACCATTCTGCGCCATAGGGGAGAATACATTCATTGTAGATTTTTGATTTTAGTTTTAGGCACATATTTTTGTCTAGGACATGTTTTAACTTTCCATATGCCGTCCATCCTAATCTGATTCGTCTTTTTATTTCTATGTCCTGGTTTTATTTTTTTATAGGCTTACCGATTGTCCGAGGTATATGTATGACTCTACTTTTTCTATTGACAGTCCCTGGATAGTTAGAGTGTTATGGTCCGTACTTTCGTTGGTCATGTATTTTGTTTTGGTTGTATTCATTTTAGGCCTACTTTTTCAGCTTCTAGCTTTAGGTCCTTTAACATTTCTTGTAGTTCCTTCTCGTTTTGAGCAAATAATAAGATGTCATCCGCAAATTTTGAATTATTCAGTTTCTCTCCTTGTTTCTCTGTCATTTCGTAATCCAAGTCCGTACTCTCCTACGCAGGTTTCTGAGTTATCCTGTCTTTTGCCAAGTCGCGCATTGAAATCTCCTCCTATTATTGTATACGTTGTTTTGTCTTGAGAAATGCTTTGAGATACTTTTTCATAGAAGCTTTCAACTTCTTCTTGCTAGTGGTCGGATGTTGGGACGTATGCCTGGATGAACTTTATACTAATTGTATTTTCTATCGAGTTGTAGTGTTATATAGATTACCCTTCCGGAAATTGCTTTCATGGTCCTTATGTTGTGTATCATTTTCCTGTGTATCAGTATTCCAACGCTTCCTAATCATTATTTACTTGTTTGATATTCTTAGGGGACGCCTTATATTCGATATTCTTCTCCCTGCTGCGCTTTTGCTCTGATGCTTAATTTCAGGTAGTTTCTTTCGAAAATTTTGCAAGTGTGTTTTCGTCACTGTCATAATTCAAGCTTATGTCGCTGTCGTTGTGGCCCGTATTTTCTTACGTTCATTCTTCTAAATCTTCGTCCATTTCGGATTCACTAACGAAAAGATTTTTGTTTTAATTTTTTTTTGGTCTAGGTTGCGAATTTTTTCTTTTTTGCTTTTTTCCGTTTTGGCGCTTTACATTTTCTCCTCTCTTTTTCCCGATGCCGTCGCTCAGTCTAAAACCTGTTCTGAGGGTAAAACTTGTCCATATTGAAGTTGCTTAAGACGTATTTCTTTTTCTTTGGGTGTCGAAGTAATTTAATTTTCCACGTTAGCCTTTAATTAATTTACGAAGAAATCAATCATATTTCTTCGGGTGGCATTATCGTTTTTTTTTTTTTTGGTTTACGCAAGGAAACGTTGCTACCTACTGGAAGTCATTCCGAAATTTTGCTGGTACAATAATAGGGTAATTTTTCGTTGATATTTTATCTGGATCTTTTAAAGGTAATGTGACCTCGTCTGATACATGTTTCTTGTTTATCCATAAATCTTTGAGTGCAAAAGAAAAACCTTTTTTGACATTTGTTCTTATTAGTGACACCCAATAAGAAAAATCTGTGCGTTAGATGGCTAGGAAGGCAAAATAAAATTATTAGGGCAGTTTGTACAAGTACTGCCCTGATATGGCTTTTGGGCCCATCGAACATTAAGAGAGCTTTTTGAGTAGGTTCTACACTTGAATGATTCTTTAACTTAATCATACGAGATATAAATTGACTAACAAATCAACGAAAAAAAAACTGGCTTTTCCATGTATCGTCCCCGGAAAATCTAAACCAGCTCCAGTCCATCGTGGCAATATCGCCAATGATACGAGGTGGTAAATAAGAACCACCGGCGTTAACGCAACAGTTGATTCATATATTTTTTCACGACCTGTGCCACGCATACGTTGATAAAGTGTTGTAGTTTTTTGGTTCATGGCCCTAATTTTGAAGGGATCGCAATTAAAAAACATTCTGAAATTTAATTAAATGAATTATCTTGAACAATTTTGTGCAATTTGTTAAAATAACCACCGACCACAAATGGGTCAAAAGAGTTGGCCCTTTTATTTTGTAACGTTTGAGGTTTTTTTTAGAGATAACCGAGGATGGCGATTTACAAAATTTCTGTAACAATCTTGACCAGATCGATCTTGCTCAAAGGAAGCGGACCTTTTTGATTTTTGAGTTTTGACATAAAGTTTGAGTGAATGATAACAGTTCTTCTTTATCCATGAGATTTTGGCTCTCGTCAAAATTAAGTGTTCCACTTGATTCTGAAGTTGGTTTGATAAGCCGTTTCCGTTTCCATAATGTTTGGAAGCAGAGCGGTATGAAGGTGGCGGCTTTTAACATAGTTTATGGCATCTTATAGGTTTTCTGTCGTGTAGGTAGGTATATTGCGTCGCTTTTTAATATAGTTTCGCACCATATTGAACTTTATATGAACCTAGAATATAGCAAAAGTCAAGTGCACAAGAAACTGAGCGAAAAATATTTCTCCCCATTTGCCCTATAATTCTGCCATCATTTACTCCTTGAATGCACTTGCTGTTTTGGGGCAATTGGGGGACAGATAAAGCAAACATCCCACGCAAGTTTGCAGTAAAAATAAATGTTAAAAAATATTTTACACAATGCAATACATCAAACTGAATTTAAGTATTATTAAGCTACCAGTGCTTACCCAAACAGTCGACGAAACAGAAACACCCAATTAATATTTTATAGATTATATTTAAGTGTCAGGAGCGTTGAAGTAGAATCTGACCACTGCACTACCGCGTATTCCCGTTTCCGTGTTGAGTACGTTACCAAGTAGGTTGCAAACTCTACACGGATTTGTGACCTATTTCGACACTACAAAACCGAGTCGATTTCGCGTCTACTGGGCACAGGTTTGGAAAAAGTATATGCGTGTTTGACGATACAAACCCGTGTAACATACGCTACATTATTAATTATTAATTTCGAGTTACGAAACTCGAAATTAATAGTAAGCGCTGAATCGACACGGTTTTGTAGACTGGCGGCTAGCGCCACGGATTCCACTTTGGCTTTCACATTGCTAGGTATTATTATGGCTTTGTATGGCCCCTCCGCTCGCTTCGCTGGCTACGGGGTCTCAATCAACAGGAACTAACCAAAACTAACCCAAGGCTAACCCAAACTAACCCAAAATTAAGAAAAAAAAAGGTAAATTAATAAAAAAACAATAAACAAAACATCTGTCGCGAGCGATGGGAATCGAACCCGCAGCGCAGGAATGACACGCAAGCACACTGCCTTCTACACCACCGAGGCGCTGTAAAAGTTTTGCTAGAACGTATAGACAAACCCGTGCCCAGTAGACGCGAAATCGACACGGTTCTGTAGTGTCGAAATAGGCCACAAATCCGTGTTGAGTTTGCGACATGTACTTGGTATCGTAGTCAACACGGAAATGGAAATATGCTGCACTACTAGACCTGTCGTAATTAATTCGCTGGACCGTTGATAAGGTGTAGGTGTACACAGTCAGAAGCGGCTAATATAGCACAGCGCTCTCGGACTGTAAATGATCTTAAAATGGTAACCGGATGCTTATTTAGGAAGCCTCCGCGTTACAGAACCTCAGTTAAAATAACGCAGCTTGATTGGCTAACTCCAACCCCGCCAGTCAATGTTGTTTACTTTTGTTCACTTCACGCATTTGTATGAGGCTTTTGGAGAGAAGCAGGAATGTGACCGCCTGGCTCAAGTGGTAAGGCTCTCGCGTTTAGAATGCGACGTAATTGGTTCGACGCCCGGTAGTTATAAGTTTTTCATTTTTTTTTTGATTAGTTGGTTTTTTTGGCATGGTTTGGGTTAGATTTTGTTGGTTGCGCCCCGCAGAGAGCGGACGGCATTGCATGAATACAAATGCGTGAAGTGAAAAAACGTAAACAACATTGGCGGCGGCGCAGGTGTAACGCACGGGTTTATTATTAACTATTTTATTATCGATGTCCCCATTTGCCCCTGACTGCTATCTAATTAAATGAACTGTAATTTAACTGAAACAAGCTGAAAAATCTAAATTTATTACTGCCAGTCGTCGATTCAATTTCAAAGCTTTTTCCTTTGTTCGCGTCTGGGATGGGAACCCCCGGCATTCATGAATCGGCGATACTCCCGTCAGTACATTGGCCAACGTTGCCCGATTGTATACCGTTGCCATATTATATGATCTTTAAATATAATTTGCGGAATGTATGAAAGGACGTAACATCCCGGCCGCCTTGAAATATTAATTTCAACATAATATTAGACATAATATTAGATTTGGTTAGTTTGGGTTAGTTGTTATTGTCATTTCCAACCGCAGTAAACACAGTTTGGTAAGTGCGCGTTTAGTTACTGACCCATCACTAAACTTAACGCTCACTACGCGAGTTACATTGTCTTTACCCGAAAAGCATTCGAGAACTCTGACTGTTTTCCGTTTTAAAGCTGGAAGGTTGTCCTCTTTTACTAGAACTAGATCACCTGAGCTTAACTTATTGCATCCTCCTTGGAACCATTTTTGCCCTGATTGTAATTCTGATAAATACTCTTTACTCCATCTTGACCAAAAATGTTGTATAATTTGCTGAAGTCGTTTAAAATGTGTAAGACGGTTTTCTGGAATTTCAGTCAAACAAGGTTCGGGTAAGGATAAAATGGGTCAACCGATGAGGAAATGTCCAGGACTTAGAGGGGAATAATTATCAACATTTGAGGACATGGGAGAAATTGGACGAGAATTTAATACTCCTTCAATTTGAGTCAATATTGTCACGAAATCTTCAAGTGAGTAATTCCAATGGTCCTTTTAAGATGAAACTTACAACTCTTAACACTACGTTCCCATAAACCCACGAAATTATTCGCTCTAGGTGGTATAAAATGAAATTAACGCTCTCATTATTGATCTGACTACCAATTTCTGATGCATTTGATTGCAAAAACCTTTTTAGTTCAGTATCAGCCCCCACAAACGCAGTGCCATTGTCACAGTAAAGGTCAGTCGGCTTACCCTTCCTCGCAATAAACCGCTAAAAGTGGCAAGAAATGCAACACTCGTGATACTAAATTAGGAGCGATTGGAAACGTCTAGCACTTTCGCATAATATTAGGTGCTGACTTTTTGCATGTACGTAATATTGGGGAAGTTCTTGATCAAGTGTCAGGTAGTTTTTGGAGTGTGATAGATCCATTAAGACTAATCTAATATGAACATTTAAAAAGTATCAGACAATTAATTGCGAATGAATGCATGTTCTTTGGTGGATTCTCTCCTATCTTTGATTTCCTACCTGATATAGGCATTTAATTTCCTTAATTTCCTTATTGAACTGAGTGGTAAATAATCGGTAAATTGTTTGCGTCAGCCGCCACTCTGCTTTTGTCTTCTTGCTGTTTGGCGTGGCGTTGAGTTCAGCTGCAACGGCAGCCATTGAAATAGCAAATGGTGAGCTATATAAGAAAAAGATTACGGACATCAATCGATAGTTTTATTGGTATACAACAGTCGTATAACAGTAAATAGTCCGTAGTTTAGCTAGTTGATTACCATTGTGCTATGAAATATTTGATTTGTCCTTATACAATTATTGTATAATTTGCTTTATATACAACTTGTATAACCAGAGAAGTATTATTGTTCATTTGCAGTTAATTTATCTTGAATAGTCACTATATTTCTTAATCTAATATAACGAGTTTTATTGGCATAATTTCAACGTGATTCTAAACTATAACAAAATTTGCATATGCGGTATGTAACGTTATATAATGGTAAATCAACGCCGTCCAAAATAAAAATTGATTTAGGCAATTTTTCTCAGTGTAATGTCTAAATCGGGTATGTAAGTCGTAACCAGGATAGGGGTAGTTTACTCTTGTTGTTGTAGAACATAATTGTGTTTCTGTTAGGGCTAGTGTATATGGTGTATTTGCTTGTAGATGTTGGTGTACCGAGTGTATTTGTATTTAAGCCTCTTATGTTGCAGAAATCTATTCTAAATTGGTTCGGTATCTTTGCTGTCTGTGAAATGAGAAATGAAGGGCTCAGAGCCACCCAGCACCCGGAGATCCAAATGGCCGGGAAGTTTACTTCCGGAATATTTTGATCCTGGAAGCACCATCATGTCCATATATTCCTACTGTGAAACCCGAAACCACCAGCGCGGAAGCAGAACGTGATTCGGAAAAACCACTTAGTGCTTCCCAGTTCTGGTGGGGCGGTCTTTGGCCGGACGATGCGAGTAGGCGTATTTATCACCTAGGGCCGCTTCCACTGGAAGCATCGGCCTCAGACTCATTCCTTTGGTGGTCGCTAGTCTGGCAGGGGTAAGAATGGGATTTGTTGGGTCGCTCCCCTGTGATCTGCTTCAGACTTTGTACTTTGGTGTTCTTCAGCCGGGAGGAGGACGATGGGACTTAATGGGCCACATCCCGTGGCAACTAGGAATGGCGGAGGCGTCACTGCCCGTAATCAAACTGCTCTCACCAGTTTGATGTTCCTCCGTGCTATTACAATGCAGCTCCTCTTGTCACAAACTATCATTGATCAGCTCCAGACTTTGTACTTCGGTGTTCTCCAGCCTGGGGGAGGACGATGAGATTTGATGGGCCACATCCCGTGGCCGGACCCCTTGCGATGCGCGGTCTGCGGAGGTGTTCGTTACGCCACTGGAAAAGGGCCTAACTCAAAAAGGCATTTTCCATAGGCAAAATTTTCCCACCCAAGTTTTGTTTAAATTTTTCGGATCGGAAGTATAAATGATACATAAACTATATTTCTAGATAAATTTGCTAAAGATTTATGTGTTGCTTCTGAGCACTACTGTACTTGTTTTAATCACTGAAAAATTCATGAGTGAATAATAATATCTGTGTTGAGCATGGTATTTTTTAATAATCATGTTTATTTATTCCATCAGAATCGTTACTTTTAGGTATTACAACAGTTCGTTGTTATTTATTTCGTGGCTTCATTACAAATAGTTTTTTGTGTCAAATCTCGCGCACTTCTTCGCTCATTTTCTATATTTTTATGCGGAAAATTTCCCAAAAGAATCTTTTAAATGTAATAATTCTACGACATTTTTCGAAAAAAATTATGGACATTTTTCTCGCAGTAATAATTTGATAGATTGGTTAGGTGAGAGATATTATGTCTGGTATATGATAAAAATTTACATTCGTAATTAGTTTTTCTAATGGGGAATAGTTTTACTTATGGAAATATCTCTACAAATAGCTACTTTTTCACAAATACCCACAATTGAGAATATCTAGGTATTTTATGACCTTTCAGCAATACAATTATTGTCTCACTTAATACTCTTTGCCCACTTTTCTAAAGTATAGCACGCGAGAAGCTTATTCTACATATCGAAACGTTATTGGTAAATAACGCCGCAGCTATAAATAAACAGTTGCGAATATTTTCTCTAGCGAAAAATTTAATAGCCGGATGCGAATTTTACACATTCATTTTGCCATTATTTTACGACTGCCTGAGAAAATGAAGTTTTGCACAGATAACATTTTTTCTGAAAGTGGAACATTGTACAATATATGCGCAAAACATTTTGCACATGGATATATCATCTTTACGCACGTACTTTCCATTTACAGTCTTTTTTGTCTGGTTCAAAAAATTTCCACATTTCAAATAGGCTGAGCTCCACAGCAATCGTCGTGATTTCACTCCACATGGAGCCAAAGTCACTTGACAGGGTTCAAGATTTTATGCACATACTATATAGAAACCACGTACAACAATTCAGCCAAAGTTTACAGAATAAAATATTTATTTAAATAATATTTTATTTTGTAGACTTTGCTTCAGCTGTATTATTATTTAACTGAAGTGAAATAAAATATAATTTAATAGCTATTTATGATACAAGTGTGAAAAGTGCATGTTTAAGGCACTGGGCAGAATTCATACAAGTGCCTTATAGAACTTTTCACACGCATGTCATATAATATTTTTTTCTACGTTCGTGTGAAAATTAGCAATTTTTCACACTAGTACGAAAAGTATACCAATTGTAAATGTGTAAATTTTCACACTAAAATGAGTCTGAAAAGTCTTACTTTTCACAAGCTCGTAGAAAAAAATATAAAACATCCTGCATTGTTGGCGCAACCAACTAAACCAAACTAACCTAAATATCTAATGGCATTAATGGCAATATGATAACGATAACGGTTTGAATCCCCTTCAAGAAGGAGGCAGTTTGGCACTTCTTCGAGGCAATTCGCCATTACGGCTTCCACCGGGCCTAGCTAGAGCAGAGCTGGGTCGACCCTCCTAGATAGGTTACACCCTTGTTGGATCGAGGGCCCTATTTCGGGTTGACCACGCCCTTGTCTGGCTCTGGACCATGTCACGACCACCGACTTTTTCCAACGGCACAGACTGAAGCCCCAGACTTTGTATTTCCTCTGGCTATAGACAAACACTTATACACTGAAGTGGCACGGGCGACGCTGGCTGGAACGTCCGCTTCTTCCTTGGGGAAACAAAACGGTCCCTGAACCACGCGATATTGACTCGACCAATAACGAACCGGAAGATAAATATTATTTAATTGAAATAAACAAAATATAGGTTTTCTTATATTATAATCTAATAACATGTCAAAACATAGTCCAGACAAAGATATGGAAGAGTAAATTGGGAGCTCCAAGTATTGAATTCCTTTATTCTTTAATAATTCTTTGAACAGTAATAAAGCAATAAACCCGGACGCGTATTGGCATATTGTACTGTACTATTATTCAGAGCACCTGTACTCTCATTCGCAGTATACTATGGCTTTATGTTACGCATAATAATTGCAAAATACAATATGTACCGCGATTCAGAGCACGACTCTGTTTTAAGGGCTGAAACGCAGTATATAATGGGTTAGTGTTGTTGGATTATGGGTAAAATAAAACACAATGGAATTGGCTTGCAAGAAAACTGTTTTAATTACTTTTACTAAAATGCACGCAGAAGGTTTCAATGCGACTAATGCGACTAACTTACTAACTGCTCTCGAAATTATATCTTAAAAGATGCCTTAAAGAAAACATTCAGCACAGGGCCAATAACGTTTAGACAGCACTTATATTCATATGCCCATCATGAAGTGTCATCGTGATTTAATATAAACATATAAACATACTGAGAAGGCGATGACCGAGGCGATGACCTAAAACTAAGAAGATTTTGAATTAAATTTTGTTAATATTCCAACAAGTGTAGGTTAGTTTGGGTTAGTGTGGAATAGTTAGGGTTAGTTTACGGTAGTTTGGGTTAGTTCGGGTTAACCAACTTAACCGAAACTAACCCATTATATACTGCGTTGCAGACCGTTAAAACAGTGTCGTGCTCTGAATCGCCGCATGTATTGTATTTTGAAATTACGCGTAACATAAAGCCATAGTATACTGCGAATGAGAGTACAGCTGCTCTGAATAATAGTACAATATACCAATACGCAACCCGGACTTGTGTTTGCGGATATTCGTATACGGATTAATGGGCCTTGTTTTATGGGCTATTAATTAAACCATTTTCCTTTTTGCGCGGAGTTTCGCAAACTCCGGGTTTAATTCACAGTCGTAGAAGAAGCATAATAAAAAAACTCGTCCGAAATCCTCTTTGCATACTCGTTCGACTTGTGCAAATTGTCTCACTCATACACCAAGGGTCGTGCTCAAAACTTGTTTAGGGTAGCATGTTTACACTCATCTTCTCAATGTGCGCCGCTAATTTGCTGATTATTGATACTGGCTCATATAAACGAAACTTGTACAAACAAAAAACATATACCTGGTCGGTTCTTTAGTGCCGTTCTTCAAAGTAACCGGAAACGGTCTTCACCCCGTCATTTTAGTCATTTTACCTTGATATAATAGGCAGCGCACGTGACTAAACGACAGCATTGACGTTATAATAAAGTACATTTATGTATGGTGATAAGGTGACACCTGGTCAACTTAATTAATTAGAGAGTTTTCGCTTGAAGCGAATAGAGAAGTATTGCAAGTAAAAATAAATTTTAGGTTGCATACAACGCAATAATTAATATGAAATAAAGGATATTTTTACTTAGAAGTAATACTTCTAAATAGGATAGTGAAATAAAAAACGACTTAGCGAAATTCAAGCATATTAGCTTCGTATCACCACATCAGTGAGTTTTGTTCTGCTGTTTTAAGGGATAGTATCGAAATAGAGTCCTGTTTTGGCTCGATTGTACGAAGCACCTTGTAAATAAACTGATATGCGTTTGATAAAAAGTCTTTAGTATTTTTTTAAAACATTTGATTTGAAAAAAGTCTGCAATATAACAAATTTTCTGGGCATATTAGAAATCGTAAATTTAGTATTCTCTCATATGATATTTAAAAAACTAATAAATGTTTATTGTACTAATGCTCGCTCGAACAAATATGTTAAGGATTTTTTTGCGAATATTTGCAGGTACGCCCTCAACAAGGTACTAGGTATATACTATATTCCAACCTTGGAATACCTTGAGACTTTTTCTAATTTTTCTGTATTCTGGGATGTCACCTGGTTTTTGATGTACCGACGCTTTATTTAAATTTATTCTGGCCCTTCAAATATCGAATCGCCTCTCACAGTTATTATCAACCTGACTTAAGCATTCCATGTAGATTAGAAAGTAATGCTTCTATTCAAGTTATGGATATTAAGATATTGTTGTAGGTTTTTAACTTTCGAATAGGACTGATGCAAGCGCTTTGAATAGTTGCTTTACATAACCCAAAACTGCAATATTTGGTAATTTTCAAAGACATATAAAAAAATAGACAGATTTGTTTACTAAATAAGTATTCCATTTGGGGCAAGTGTGGAGTTTTAATTGTTATTAGTGTGCATGCAATTTATTATTGTATTCTAAATAACTAGTAATATATCTCAATTAATCTTTACGTTTTGGCGTTTATTTTTCCGCATTTTTCCTAGGTGGATTACATGTTTATATTTTTGTGTATCTTTCATACCTGTATTATTGACAAATATGTGTATTTTTTGCGAATGGTACTTTAGGGGTTAACCAATTATTCTTAATTTCAACTTGGGCGGTATGGATGTCCGTTTATATTGTTTTTTTTTTGTTGTATTTGGGGGTGTACTATTCACACATTTTTTTTTGTTTATTTTGTTAATTTAATTAACTCGGCTTTAAACTTCCGTTTCTTATCTGTAATAAATTACTAAAACAACTATTTTTATTTTGCCCTCATTTTGTATTGCTTTATTTGCTTTTCTCTAAATCAGTATTTTGGTATATTTACATTTTATTATTATTGGCACATCATGAAGGTGGGTCATTTGAATGTAAGGTCATTGTACACAGGTTTTAATGAACTCAAGAGTCTAATAGAGGAAAATGATTTTGATATTGTTTTGCTATCTGAGACATGGCTCTCTGATGGTGATGGCTCTGAACACTCTCAAATTCCTAATTATCAGTTTTTCAGAAAAGATCGAGAGGGAAGAGGTGGAGGTGTTGCTCTATATATAAAAACGTCTTATGCCATTGGATTGGTAGCATTTGATTTTAATATTAATGTACAATTGGAACTTCTGATTTTTAAATTGCAATTATTTAAAAAAACCTACGCATTTATGGTTTTTTACAGACCACCAACTTTAAATTTTAGTAGCCTTATAACAGATTTCGACAATATCTTTTCTTATATTTATCCAACAGTAGATGAAATTTTTTGTCTGGGTGATTTCAATATCAATTTGCTAAACCACAATAATCCGTTGACTTCCCTTTTCGAAAATTATAATCTTGTACAGATTATTGAGGAACCAACTCGCATATCCAGTACTGCCAGTACACTGATTGATGCATTGTTTGTAACAAACCGTTCTTTGGTAATTAAAAGTGGCGTTATTTCTGCAGATGAGATTTCTGATCATAAAATGATATATTGTGATTTAAATTTTACAAAAGCGCAAATTGTGCCGAAAATGATTCGTTATAGATCATTTAAACACTTTAATTATAATGAATTTTTAAATACTATGCATAACTTACCCTTTAATAACATATTTTATGAAAATAATATCGACAACAAAATAAAGATTTTGAATGAACTTCTTTTGACTTTGTTTGATATTCATGCCCCGATAAATGAACCACGAATCACTAAACCGAAGGCTAGGATAATATTGTTCCCTAAACACAGTGTGGCTTCAGATAGAATTTCGGTACTGCGATAGCTTTGACTAATGTAATTGATGATATTGTTCGGGCTTGCGATAAGAATATGAGTGCCATATTAATACTTTTGGACTTTACAAAAGCTTTTGATACCATTAATCATTCCCTTCTGATTTCCAAATTGAAACACTATGGCTTTACGAATAAGTCCTGTCATCTTATTAGATCATACTTGACAAACAGATTTCAAAAGATATATTCCAATAATAACTACTCTGAGCAGGCGCAGATATTGCCTGGGGTGCCCCCCGGGTCCATTTTAGGGCCGCTACTTTTTCTTGTGTACACCTCAGATATTTTAAAATCACTACGTTATTGTAGGGTGCAAGCTTTTGCAGATGACACTCAGGTTTATTGCTGTTTTGATGCTGACAGTTATCAGAGGACTGAGCGAAATATTAATGAGGATCTTACAAATTTGAGTGAACTTTCAATATCCCATAATTTGCATCTTAATCCCTCTAAATCAACTATGATGATTTTTGGAAGCAAAAACAAAGTTAACTTTCTTAAAAATATTTGTAATTTATCAATAAATGGTTCAAAGTTAAATATGGTCGATACCGCAAAAAATTTGGGCTTATCATTGGACAACCAACTTAGATTCACGGATCATTTAAAAAATATTTTTCAAAAAACTTATGTTTCTTTGAAAATGCTCTACAATAATGGACATATAATGAGTTTAAATTTAAAAAGAACTTTATGTCAATCCCTAGTATTGTCTAATTTCAGTTATTGTGATTTTATTTATGGTTTTTGTCTCGATCAGGAAATTAGATCTCGTATACAAAAAGTTCAAAATATGTGTGTGCGCCTGGTGCATGGTATCAGGAAGTACGATCACATTTCTCACTTTTATAAAGAAATTAATTGGTTGAAGATGGATAGTCGTAGAGTCCTTCATTTTTGCAGTTTTTTAATTAAGATTGTTAACGATCCTAGGTCGCCAATCTCGATCCGGGAGCGCCTCACTTTTCGCCGTGAGGTTCATAATAGGAATATACGAAGTGGAGCTAAGTTAACTATGCCTCATCATCATAGTGCTATGTTTCAGCGTGGGTTTTCATTTAATGCTGTTAAATATTATAATTTGATACCCACTGAATTGCTAGGTTTGAACGTACATTCCTTTAAATTTAGGTAAAAAAAATAACTTTTGAGTTTGCAGAACTCGAGTTAGTTACCTACTGGTTTTCTGGGCGGCTCGCAATAATTTATATTATTTACAATAATTGTTTATTTTTATTTTATTAATTTTTGAATGACATTTGATATCTGCTTAGTGCCATTTGTTGGGACTTTTATTTTTTAATTTAGGTCATATCTTTGACTGGTTCAGTGGAGTAGCTATTAAGCTAGACTGCGCCAGTCTTAGGTACATATATATTTTTTTGTAACTGTATTTTTTACACTTATTTTAAATAATGGCATTTATTATTATTATTATTATTATTATTATTATTATTATTATTAAATATGAAATCACCAAAATCGTGCCTCTTCTCCTTTCCCTCTTATAAAATAGTAGGCAAGTCGCAATATTACTTAGCCCTACTGCGGCGCTATTGCCAATGACACCTAAGAGTATGTCTGTATCATGGAAATTCGGCAGCTTGTTTTTAATGACGTGACAAAACAATAAGAACATAGGGCATATCAAAATAAAAATTGTTCGCTTTAAAGTATATAATATAGATTATGATACTAACAGATAAACATTTATAATACAAAACTTGAATCAAAATGGAAACACAAAAAATACGAAGTGGTATACCTATTTTCCGCTAGAAACTTTATAAATGTAAACTGGGTCCTATGTCACTACTTGACAACTTCACGGTGTTCACGATTCAGCGTTGGCCATTTCTGGGCGCGCACGCTGACCACGTCGCGTTAGGGCAGTAGTCTAGAAGAAACTGGTCGCCATGTTCATCAAAACGGAGTATACAATAATTTGAACCCAAATATTACATTCGTAAGTAAATAAACTCATAGTCGTACTCTGCGAACATTATTTTAGAAAAATAAGTACCTACCTCTTTTAACTATTTCCTGTTTGCTATTACATGTTTACAGTGTCGTGAGTTAATAGAATCCGATGTTTCCTTGTCAAAATTATTAGTTGCAAAGCGTTATGGATTAGTACATTATGATACTAGTTTTAAAAGTCCATATTTTTCGCACGAGCGCAAAATTAGGAAACGGGGGGATTTCCTAACGTGCAAGTGCGCTAAATATCTTTTAAAACGTGTATCTTATCCTATTTTTCCTATTTTACAGGTTTTTTTAATGAGTCCCGATCAGCAGTTGCGCGACCATCTTGCCTTTTTTGACGCCTTCATTAGTCAAAATCCCATTCAAAGCGGTGTCGCAATTTATGTTAGTAAGCCTCGACATTGAACAATTTTGTTAATACCATAGCAACCAGTTAACAAAAGTAGTGTCGAGAAGTGGCTCTTTTCGACACTCCTTTGCGTGTCGAAATGGAATCATTTTCAGCGTAAATTGAAAAAAAATAATTAGCGCTTCAAATTTAGGTGTTCATATATGTCATGCAGCGGAAAAATAGGTTATCCTTAAAATAATGCTACCAAAATTACTTAACAATTATTTTATATAATAAGAGCAACCTAATTGATTTACGAAAAAAAAACGGAATATTAATCTTCTTTAAATATTAATATTGCAATCTGGAGCTATTTTTTGAGGCGTAGCAAACAATCGAGCGTGCTCATTTTCTATTGGTCGTATTCGCGTAGGTATACATGAAGAGAGAAATGTTTGGTACCTGGTGCCTCCCACCTTTCGACATCGGCCTATCGTCCACCCGCTAACTAGCGAAACGATTCTCAAGGGACCCCCCAACCAATTCCGC
>MU185486.1:15743-88630 GCA_016904865.1 Pissodes strobi | reverse complement strand
TACTTTTCATGGCTTGCTCTCTATTACCAGCCTCACTCCGTTCGGCTGTTAAACACGAGCGCGCCATGAAAAGTCTTACTTTTCCTCCATATAAAATAATATACTATTTTCTACGACTGCCTTGAAAATATAGACAAAAACGCTCTAACTGCTCTTGAAAACTGGACAATTCACACGTTTATTCGGGTATTTAGATTAAAGGGCTTCGTCTCAGTTTTAGAGCTTCGCCCTCAGAGGTCCCATTCTCAGATCTCTAAAAAGGGGGATCCAATTTTAGGGCTTCATCCCCCCAGGAGCTCCTTTTTGCATAACCGTAGAAAACGGGACTCCCGTACCATAGACCCTATTCTAGGGTTTCGCCCCCTGGGGCCCCATTTTAGGTCTGGGGGGGGGGGGCACTTTTTTCAAATGTGTCAAATTATGAGGCTCCCACCCCGGTGGCCCCATTCAAAAGGTTCGCCCCCGAGGGCCCCATTTTAAAATCTGTGAAAAATGGGCCCCGTACCAGGGGCCCCATTTCAGGGATTTGGGCCTCAAGGTGCCCAAATTTAAGGCTTCACCCTCGGATGCTCCCTTTTCCTAATATGTAAAAATGGGTCCCCCGAGGGAAGACAAAGCCATAAGAGGAGACCGCCGGTGGATGGCGCCTTTTTCAAAGATACGAAAGGAATAACTACAAAAATTAAGGGCGAAACCCTAGAATGAGGGGCGAAACCCTAAAAGGACGCCACGTGTAGGGCATTTTCCCAGCCCTGGCATCTCAATACCTACTCATCAACTAGTTACTGCAATTGTAAAGTGTATGTATGGTCTTTATAACTATAAATTTTAATTTAAAGACAAGATGCTTGATATATTATGTTATAATAAATATTATATAATATCAATATTATTTGCAGTCGTAGAAAAAGTATAGTTAGTATGCAACGCATGTGAAAAGTGATTTTCAACGCTTGTTGCACAATATATTATTTCAGGATTATTAGTACAATGGACATGTTACGTTTTATGATCTTTATCAGCTGCTGTTTGTGCCCGGATCCCACTTTTGCTAAGCTGGAGAGTGCGTTTGTCCTCGCTGAATGGTTAGTGATCTTCACGTTCTTTGTGTCAATGCTGACCTCAGTGGCTCATGGCTAAGCTCATAGAAATAATTGTATTTTTCCCGACAGTGCAATTTTTGTGCCACTCCTTTTACTGTGGATGCTTCCAGTTCGAATTTGCAGTTAAAAATAATCTGTCAGTGATCCATGTCACAGAATATCAAGAAATCTGTTATAATCTTCATTAGATAATACTGCAGAACTTGATTTTCTCTTAGAAGGATACGTTTATAATTGTCGATGCTTAGCACCGTGCACATCTACTTTCTACAAATTCAATATCGGAAAATGAATCAAATTTAACCTGAAATTTGAAGAACATCATGTCTTGCAATTGTTTGGCGGTAGGATTCCACATCAATTTAACGACGCTTTCCTTATAACCTGCTTAATTTCTTCTTTTCATATTAAATGCATAATCTTGCAATATAAGTATGAGCCAACTGTTCAAAGGATGAATTTTCAATTTTGTAATATTTTTCGTTACAAAACTCTATGAACTGTTTCCATGCACTTGCCTTATTCCTTTTAGTATTAAATGGTGTTAAATTATGACCACACTTTCTTTCCCGAAAATGAGACATTCTGCAAAAATGCCACAAAACTAAAGCAAAAAAGTGAAGTTGCACTGAGTCAATGACACATACATAATATACCTGAAGACAGGCACAGAGCCTACTTGGTAGTTTTAGTTTCTTACTGGCTTATCTAAAGAAAAATGTCATGCTATATTTTTTTTATATTATTTTTGTGTGAAGTTTTCTTAGCAAATCTCCCACGTTCTTGAATTAATAACCGGAAATATCTCCTCGAGCATATTTTTTTTTTATTCATGCTCTCGAAAATATTTTCGGTAGTAATTCAAGCACTAGGGA
Organism: Pissodes strobi; assembly: GCA_016904865.1. NCBI lineage: Eukaryota > Metazoa > Arthropoda > Insecta > Coleoptera > Curculionidae > Pissodes > Pissodes strobi. The sequence continues at coordinate 86,652 of MU185486.1, read as the reverse complement.
GATTACTAGTGAAAACATTCATCCAAAAAAAAAAAACTATTTGTTTGCATACCTTCAGAAGCCACCATTCTACCATTACAAACAAAATTGAAGATGAATAGTTTGGTACCCTTTAAAGCTGCACCGAATTGCGCACCAACGTAAAACGATTATATCAAGAAGTAATGCAATCTTAGTGCTAATCTCTAATTTGAGTTAGTTTTGTTTTTCTTCGACACGGAGTGAGTGAAACGAACACAGAACAATGCAAGAGATGTTAGGCACACATAACATGACACCCCATAATATGTGTTTATGTTTGTACTCAATTCGGTTTATAATGTCAGGTAGAAAAGTTAATCTACTTTCAAAATATCAAAAAGGTTCAAGCCAAAAAAGCGAATACTACTGGCATATTTGGATAATTTAGAATTAGTACCTTAATATGTTCCTAGTATGAAAATAGGTTTAATTTCGCGCTTTCAAAGAGTTGCTTTTGTAATTCTTTTATCACATTTTTAGTAAAATTTACGTCAATAAAAACAGTATTTAATTAAAAAAAACGATTAAAATATACATGAAATTTATAGATACATGTAAAATTTTTAAAAACGTTTTTTTTTGTAGAGATGCCCATAGATCTAGGGCTAGGGTCATGAACCTCCATGTAATTTCACTTCGATTTCACGGTGAAAAGAAAGAAATAAGAGACAGAGTTATGAAACATAATATGAATATTTCCCTCATGTATAAAAAATCCCATTAGAGGAGTGCAATTCTCGGAAAATTACAGCGATAATTGCACTGTAGGAACCGAAAGAGCACAGCGATAATTGCATCGTACGTATCTATGGTAATTCCATTGTAAACTTACGATGACAATTTATAAATAACGTCAATATCAAGTGAATATATATTATTAAAAATGTCTCGTTTCGGATTAAAAAAAAATCGTATTTTTGCGTCTCTTTGCTTTGTTTAGTTACATGTACGTTTCTGTATTAAAAAAGGAATAAAAATGTTTTTTTTTAATCATGTCCTTATTCGGGAAATATTCCCCCGAATTACACTCGTGCATCAAAATAACCAGATAATTTTGCATTCGAGCATGTTGTCTTAGAAAAACTGCATTCGGTCATTTTCATATTTTGGAAAAAGAGCCCTCCACCTTCGGTGTCGGGCTCTTTCTCCAAAATATAAAAATGAACTCATGCAGTTTTTAGACAACATGCTGTCATGCAAAATTATCGGTAATTTTGATGCACTTGTGCAATTATTTCCGATAATGGAACCCTGAATTTTTTACAGAACACAACATTTCAAATATTTTCAATTTATTTCCTCTACCCCCTCTACCTCTCCCCCCTCCTATTCCTTTCGCGCCTATTCTATATCCTCTATATCCTGCTACTACTTCATATAAACCACAAGCAATAGACAATAGTCTGTATTTTAGATTTTGTCAGTACTTATAAAATGATGTTAATCAGCAATTAAACAAATATATTCATAGATAGAGAATTAAGCAATAAACAATTACAGTATTGAGGTTACAAAACTCTGGAAATAAAAAGCTGTAAAAGCAAACGTCGCCGAATCTTTTCCACGTTCGTGATCTGCGTCACCATGTTACTACAAGTTACTTTAATTTGCTGCTGATGCGATTGTCATATTTATTGCTGAATTTAATTTATTTCACGCATAGAAGTTTAAGCCACGTATACTTACTCTTTATCACAGCCGTTCGTAAGCGAGATTCCATTCTCCGGAATAGGACTTGGTTCGGGTTCCTCTTGTAGAGGGCTCTCGAATATTAAAGTTTCCACCATTGAGCCTTTGGAGCTACCAAACGACACCCTAAAAAAAATTAAGGGGATTACTAGATGCATTTACCTCTTAACCCATTTCTTCTATTTAAAATAAATCATAGTTTCCATATCTCGAGCAAGTTCAACATAAGACCGATTGCGCTATTCCCTAAGACCACGTTAACTTTCAGTAGAGCTTAGAACATGGATTTAATTTTTGATATATTTTGTAATTCCCAAATAAATTTGCGTCAGGATTCTTGCAAAAAGTATTTTAAAAAATCGTCTAAAATGGGTCCAGCGAAGAAATGTTAGTAAGTGAGTTGAACAAATCATTAAATAGGTAGGTAGGTGGGGCAAAGCACAGCAATTTATAGCTTTATAGTACTACTGAAAGTGGGTTCTTTATTTGTTATTGATGGAGATCTTACCTATAACCTCGATTGAATATCGTTAGTCTCTGATTAATAGTTCATCAAAAAATGAATAATTTTCTAAACAACTTTTTGCGGGACTTTGCCCCATCAAATGGGACAAACTCCCGCGGTCCGGGGTTTTTCCCCAATGGTGAATAAATGGGTTAATTAAAACAATTACACAGAGAAAAATATATTAGACTTATTAACATTTTATTATTACAAAAATTAAAGGACCTATATTTTAGTAAGTTTTTTAGAACATATTAAAAGCAGTTAAGTCCTCGGTGAAAGTAATCACGCTATGAAACCTAGAAAAATTTATCTCAGTATGTTTTGACAATCTTAGAACCACATCGTCATTAGCTATGAAAGACTCTTCATTAGTTTCCGAAAACGTATAAGCATTTGGTAATCGTTTGTAAAATACTCTTACATAACTCCCTTGATAAGATAATCTTAGCTACGTAGTGTCGGAAATAATTCTTAGATTTACCCTGAAGTTTAAGTACATCATAATCATTTGGCATTATAAATTCAGAGCTTTGTGGTCTGTCAATTCTCTTGAGCTTCACCATGAGATGAAAGATCAAAATCAGAGCTACTGTCATGAATAGAATAATCAGCGTTCAAGTCTGATCATGATAATGTCATGGCATTTTACTTTTTCTTTTTTGGATTGACGGCAGGGAAAAGTTGCTTAATTACGCTTTCTTTTAACCGCTTTTTTCTTTCTATGGAAAGTTTTTCTTTCTCAATAGCTCGTTTTTTCCAGCTAAGAGGGATAATGCTTCATGGAGTTGATCAACGAGTCTCAGTGGAAGGAGCACTTTATCTCGAAAAATCGTACTTTTAGTGACGTTTGTAGATAAATTAATTTTTAACACAAGACGATTTTCTAAAATTACCTTTGGGCTTATTTTTGTCTATATCTAAATGAGTATCTATCTTTACACAATTATACGTATTTTAATTTATCGGTTTGTATAAATTAAAGCATCTTATTGTGACCGTGTTACAGTTTTAAAAGCTATATTTTCGGTTCCGAAAGTTGCAAATAACTTAGGATATTTTGGTATTACTTTACACACTAGAACAAATATGCATCATATACATACAGTTTTTAAATAAACTGATGGTGTCAAAAAGAGAAACAGTTTTAAGATTTGTACCAGCTTTTTTTAATACGTGCATGTATGCACAGAACAGGAAAGAATCATATATATCACATGGATAAACTTATAGCTTTCTCACTTGTAGTTCACATGTGCGGTGTCAATAATATGTTTTAGAAAGTAACATATTTTTATTTTTCACGCACCGTGTATACTTAATCGGAGCTTTCGTATCTTTAATAATATATTTCATTTCATTACCTGTCCGGAAACTAGGCTTTTCCGGTGCGAGCACGACAGTTTCTGGTGTGAGGTGTAGCCGAACACCGGCAGTCTTACAAGCACAAGAAAAGCTGTTTCTGGACGTGTAATGAACGATATTTTTCATAATACCTCTCTGAAATCAAAACATAAACATAAAATTATTATAATTTTACGTATACAAAATCATATCATAATACATTTTTTATTACGCATGCATCATAATCAACGATTATCGCACGCTGCAGCGTGCTTAAAATGATGTTTATGATGCGCCTACTTTTTTAAAGGTTGCTATAGAAACATTTGATTATTCAAATGTGACAGATTACTATATTCGTCAATATATCCCTTAAGTTTACTATTTAAAACATTTTTGAGATTATGATGCATTCGTAATAAAAAATAGCGTATGATATACGTGTATAAGACGCCTTTAAAGCCCTTGCGACTTACAAAACACTCCGCTGTGCGTCGTGTTTTGAAATATGTCGCGCGTGCTTTAAAGGCCCTCTTATACACTTATATCATAATATACTATTGTATTCAAATGTAAGTAAACGTCAAACTTGCAAAACAAGGAAGACACAGGTATCTAATATTCATCAAGCGTTGCTATGGAAATGTGTGTATGTTTTGTTGTAATTAAATATAAGGTCTGTTCTAGCAGCGATTTCAAACGGTTTCAAACCGTCCGGAGTTTGCGCATAAAGATATAAGCGCCGCTTATATGGCTATGCGCAAACTCCGTACGGTTTGAAACCGTTTGAAATCGCTGCTAGAACAAACCTATTGGCAACTAAAGGTGTTTTTCTTTCACCTACACCAACTGGACTTGGTGTACGCCAGTGTAGCTCCACCAAATAATCGTGCAGCAGCGAAAGAAAAAGCCATCTCACCGTTGTGCAAAGTATTATTGCCTGTATCATGAATTTCTTACAAAATTGCCTTGGGCAGCAACAGCTTAACAAAATTGTAGGTTAAGTTTTGATTTGTTTACTATTTTTCCGCCAGTTCGCCATTGTCCCACCACCCACCATCCTGCACCAACTTACACCAACAAAATTGTCGGTGGAGAAATTGCCGCATTAAATGGCACTCAGTGCAAGTGCACCGGAGAAAGAAAAAGGGTTGGTGCAAAAGGTGTACTTAGTGCAGGTGAAAGAAAAACACCTTAATTTTGATGTATTTGTGACAAGTAAGGTCAAAATAAATAAAATAATTTTACTTAAAATTAGACTATTGACGCTAAAATGTACAGGGTGTCCCAACCATAGAGTAAAGTAAGTTTTTGCTTAACTGATAATATTTGTGTCAAAATCGTATCCGCTATAGGGTAAGGTAGCAAAATGCGCATAGGTAATTGTAGAACTGATGGACCAGTAGGAGAGACGGACCGTTTTAACTTTTGCGGACTTGTGGCAACATCGCGCTCTGCGTATTAGTCAGGTACATTACGAATGTCGTGACGGTCACACGCCTTTTTGATCCACGTGATTTTCGAAAGATTTTATTTTTACCTAGTGAAAATTTTTTCGGTGTTACTTGCAAAGTGCAATAAAAAGATATCAGGTAAGTTTAGCCTTTATTTCTAGTTATGTTTGCATCATGTTGCTATGTTATCGTATACCTAACCTTAAATTTCGCCATATTTAATAAAGCAGAGTTTTACAATCGACTGGTCCATCTGTCCTCTACCTAGTAGGAGTGATGGACCAAGTAAATTTCTGTTAAACTAACTTGCTAATGTGATGTCACATAATAGGTACCTATTCAAATCCAAAGTATAGATTTTTGTTATAGAGAAATGCCGGTTGTGTACAAACGAAAAGTGGGTTCAAAGCCTAGAGGCCTTTGGACCATTGAAAATTTAAAAAAAGCGGTAAATGCTGTCATATCTAAAGAAATGGGAGTAAACGAAGCTGCGAAAAGGTTTGAAATTCCCAAGACCACCCTAAAACAAAGATTAAAAAAACAAGATTTTGAAAAAAATAGGCGATTGGGTCCAGACTCATCCCTAGGACACACTGCAGAACATAAGCTGGTTATACACATCAAAAAATTGCAAAAATCCGGTTTTGCGCCTACCAGAGCTGAAGTCCGATGTATGGCTTTCAAGTTAGCGAAGCAGCTTGAAATTTCAAACAAATTTAATCAAGAAAGAGGTAAAAATTACAAAAATGTGCTTGTCTTTTTAATTTGAGTTGTTCTTTTCTTGTTTCAGAGATGGCTGATTATAAGTAGCTTGAATCTTTCTTAAGAAGGAATCCTGAGATATCGATACGCAAGTCAGAAAACACTCCATAGCTCGCGCAAAAGCAATGTCAAAAGAAGTAGTAGAGCGCTATTTTGAAGAATTGGGTAATATCTTAACTAATAATGACCTATTCGATAAGCCTGGCTCAATTTTTAACTGCGATGAAACCGGTCTACAGTTAAACACAAGACCCAGTCACGTTTTAGCAGCAAAGGGGTCTAAAAATGTGCCTAGTATTAGTTCCGGAGAGAAGGGTGAGACTATCAGTGTCCTGTCATGTATAAATGCCGAAGTTGGCTATTTGCCACCTTACTGTATTTTTAAAGGGAAAAATCTTAAAAATGAGTGGCTTGACGGTATGCCACCAGGATCTAAAATTCGAATGTCTGAAAAATGAACTTATGTTTCTTCAGACATTTTTTTCGACTGGCTCAAAAACCATTTCTTTCCTTCAAAGCCGCCTACAAAGGTTTTAATTATTCTTGATGGACATGCATCCCATACAACTCATTTTGAGATGTTAGAATTTGCTGAACAAAATGATATAATTCTCTATTGTTTACCACCTCATACTACTGCCTTTTTGCAACCTCTGGATCGCGCTTTTTTTAAAGTCTTAAAGGCCTAATACTATCAAGCGGCAAGAAATCTCCAAAGGGCTAATCCAGGTCAAAAGATAGGGCGTTTACAGTTCGGCAAATTGTTAGGTGAAGCTTGGGGAAAGTAGGCTTCTGTACAAAATGCCTTATCTGCATTTAAGTCAACTGGCATTGCACCTCTTGATCAAAGCGCAATACCTGAGTATGCATACTTGACAATAATTGACGATACCACTAATGAGAGACCTGATAGCGTGGCTAAAACTGACGTAATATCAGAACTAAACACCCCAATAATTTGCAATAATGGTATCTCCGAATCAACCCAATCAACAAGTAGACAAGAAGATCAAATAACTCCAGGAAAAGCTTTAGAGCAAATTTCTCCAGTACCTGCTATAAGAAATGAGAAAGTACTGTCAGTTCGCAGAAAAATACTAGCCAGTAACGTTCTAACATCCAGTGAACACATAAAATCTAGAAAAGAAAAGTTTTTGCAAAAAAGTAAAAAACAAAAAATTGAGAAGCCGAAGACACAGACAAAAACTAAAAAATCAATTCCGAACAAGTTAAAGTTAAGAAAAACGCCTAGAAGTTCCAGTTCAACCGAACAAGATTTAAGTTTGCATAGTTCCTCTGACGATGAAAATATTAGCGATTATGAAAACGAGTGCGTGGGGTGTGGAGAAGACTATCGCAAAACAAAAAAATCAGAAGACTGGATTAAGTGTTTAATATGCGGTCGTTGGTTACATGAACTGTGCACCTCATTTTTAAATCTGTGCGTTCAGTGCAGCAAACATGCTGCGAAGAAAAAGTGATTGCTTTAGCTTATATTTATTTGTTCTAAGCATTTTTTTAATATAGGACTTAAAATTTTATTTAGTTATGCCAGCAATGAGGTTATAGAGTACAAATGGAACATTTCTCCTAATTTTTATGTTTTTTAATAAATAATTTGGTTCAAAAAAATATGTTGTGCCTTGTTTTATTTGTTGAAGCCATTGGACCATCTCACCTCTAGTGAGTGATCCGTCTCACCTCCAACGTAGAGGAGAGATGGATTTTTACACCTTCCATATTTTTTGTTTATGATTCTTTAGGTAAGTTTTGTATCCGAAGTAGCAATATGCCAAAATGTAAGTTATACATATAGCACATAACTGGTAGTTAGACGGTTTTCGAAAAGTAGAGATAAGAAACATAGATCACTTCAAAGAAAATGTGGTCCATCTCTCCTACAATATAAATTTAATTAAAAATATTGGAAATCACAAAAGTAGGACAGCAAAAAGTAAGATTTCTTTAAATGGAACACCCTGTATTTGATTTTATTTTTGAGTTCTATGTATTAATACAAACGTTTTTGTCATATAAAACATGAGCTGAAATTTGATAGTTTTTGAAATATGTAGTCGGATTTAACGATAAAAATTAGCATTTTCATGGTGTTGATAAATGGGCAGTTTCTCCGTCACTTCAGAATTACAAACTGCCATATTTGGCGGGATGAAGGACTAGTACTATAGTAATGTTTAGCCTGCGCAATATTCGTAATTTGTTCCGCAGGGTGTTTATTATAAGCATCCAAATTCACAAATCTGTAAATAAAGGAATCTCATTTTTTTTTAAATGGCACACCCCATATATTTCTATTTTATTTTATTTAGAATTGAATAACCTCTCATTTTTGCTAAATATGTCCTATACCTATCTTTAATAGTTATCGAGAAATTTCGATTTTTCAAATTGCTACGTTATATTCGGTACCACAACATTGTAGCGGTAGCCATGAAAAACAATAGCTAAGATAAACAAAATAAATCATGTGCCAAAATAAAACGCTTAGAATCCTGAATTTTAAGCTTTTATTCAATATTAATTAAGTTTTTATTTAATATTAAGTCTTAATAAATGGTCAAATATATGTTCAATAATAAATGTTCAATATTAATTAACTTTTTATTCAATATTACGTCTTAATAAATGTTCAAATAGATGGCCTTCTTGTTGAATACACATATTTATCCTTTTTTGTATGTTGTATCTCACTTCCGGCAACATAGGAGGTGTCGCTGTTCGACAAACTTCACGAATTCTGTTCTTCATATCTTCTCTGGTGGTTGGTTTATCCACAGGAGAAAAAGTCTAACGGAGTTAAATCACATGACCTTGGTGGCCACGAAATAAAGCCTCCACGCCCAATCCATATCCACGACAATAATTATTATTATGCGTTTTATTTTGACACATGAATTTTTTGTTTATCATATACATTGGTTTTCATGGCTACCGCGATACATACAATGTTGTGGTACCGAATATAACATAGCAATTCGAAAAAATCGAAATTTCTCGATAACTATTAAAGATAGGTATAGGACTTTAGCAAACATGAGAGCTATTTAATCCTAAATAAAATAAAATAAAAATATATGGGGTGTGCCATTTAAAAAAAATGAGATTCCTTTTTTTAAAGATTTGCGAATTTGGATGCTTATAATAAACACCCTGTGGAACAAATTACGGATATTCCGCAGGCTAAATATTACTATAGTACTAGTCCTTCCTCCTGCCAAATATGGGAGTTTGCAACAGTGGCGGCTCGTGTAGGCAAGAATAGGTGAAGCGCAATTAGGTAGATAGCGCCGCAGGCGAAACATTTTTGGGGCCATGCCCAAATGTCCTGCGGTGACGCTACCTGCGAGAAATAATATACCATGAGCACCGCCACCAATTTATAATAATATCAAAAAGATAATAGAATTACTAACTTACCCACACTCTCGCGTACAGTTATTTTGACTGCTCCCATATACTTTTTAAATATAAGGTCTATTCTTCGATTTTGTAGTGAGGCTTTTCTTTAACTTCGCAAATGATAATGCACAGTGAATATGGTCCGAAGAAGCTTCATGCCTACTATAACCTCTTGTCACATTCCCAAAAATGTTAAATCCGTCTTTTTTGCAAACGCTCGATTTTCCACCTACACTTAAACAGGGCATAGTGGCATACAAAATAGTTTCTTTAAATAAACACTTCCATACAACCAATTATAATCAGAATACTGAGATCAGATTTCGAAACCTACGAACGAAAATTCTCTCTCTTGATTTTACTACTTGTCTTTCTATTTGAAGGAAAGGCTTAGGTCCCTCCGTATTTAAAAAGTCTCTTTTATCATCGTTTTCAACCTGGAAAATGGTGTTTCTAACAAGATGCAAATCGGATCATTCAATGGAAACATTTCGTAAAACAATGCGCGACAACGACGTGATGCAAATTTGCTTCCGAACGACTTTGAACTGAATTTAATATTAACATAAGAACCTGTCGGAGTCGCATTGTCGGGCTGCTTCCGTTCTAAAAATAGCTCACGTATCTAGCATGTCTGCTTCGCCCGTTGCCATAGCAACCATCGTAAATAAATCTGTATATTGCAGTGCAATTATTGATCTTGTTGTTTGCGATTCCCACGTGTTTCGTGACTGTATTGAGTGTGGAAAACCGCCCGCACCGGCCGATCTTATGACAAGTTATTCAGCGCGCTACGTTTTATAGTTAATTATCTTTTATGAGTATTATCGCACTAATTTTGATTAGAAATTTATATTATGAAAATTTTATTTTTAAGAAATGTAATTTGAGAAACTGCACTAATTTTGATTAGAAATTTAGATTATAAAAATTTTATTTAATTAAAAATATTTTTGCTTTAAAGTAATGAAATTTTAGAAATTTTAGGTGAAGCGGCGCTTCACCTGCGTCCAATGACGAGCCGCCACTGGTTTGCAATTCTAAAGTGACGGAGAAACTGCCCATTTATCAACACCATGAAAATGCTAATTTTCATCGTTAAATCCGAATATTTCAAAAACTATCAAATATCAGGTCATGTTTTATATGACAAAAAAACGTTTGTATTAATACATAGAACTCAAAAATAAAATCAAATACAGGGTGTTCCATTTCAAAAAATCTTACTTTTTGATGCCCTACTTTATAGCGGATACGATTTTGACCCAAATAGTATCAGTTAAGCAAAAACTTACTTTACTCTATCGTTGGGACACCCTGTACTCGATTAATTTTGTAGACTACATCGCTGTATAATTTTAACCCAATTTGTTATACTTGATGCTTATTTTGTGACTAAATAACTGCAAATTTAGCACTTAGGGAGCAGGAAAATTTTTACGGTGCGGGCGCACGGGAAAAATTTTCCCGCTCCCTAGTTTTGCGGACCCACCGGAAAGACTTACTTTCATTGCTCTACAGAGACGTTGAAAATTATAGTTTTCAGACAGGTACTATGAAATAGCTATTTACATACCAAGGGAGGAAAATAGTGCTTTTCCTCCTGCGGAGAGTTTGATGCCCGACGCGAAACGGAGGGCATTAAATATCCAAGGGAGGAAAAGCACTTTACTCCTGAGGTATGTTTATAGTTTTTCTACTAACTCTGACGTCGTTATTTATTATATACAGGGTGTCCCACTTCGATGGGCCACTATCGATATATGAAGATTCGGATACTTAGGGGAATTTTCTGAAAACTTGGTGGTTTACTAAACCGTATGTGTAAATCCAACAAATATATGTTCAAGGTGGTGGAATATAGTAGATACTAACTTCTTTATTTTAAATGGAACGCCGCGTATATTTTTTATATAGTTTTTCCTCGAAATTCCGTCACTTTTTCATATGACTAAGTTCAATTGTTTTTGAGATATTATAATAAAATCGACTTTATTCAACTTTGGCGGTCTGTAAATTCGAAATTGCTGAACTTAGAGGAAAATGTTTCTATCTTAGTTTTTAATGATATTTCATTTGGCACTAATTTTCGTTCTAACCGGAAATGTTAGTTTCCATGACTTCCGGTACTTATACTTTCTCCTGATTTTCGGACATTTCCGGTTAGACCAAAAATGATACCATATGCAAGATCATTAAAAACTAAGATAGGGATATGTAAACCGTTTTCCTCTAAGCTTAGCCGTTTCGATTTTACAGGGACTCAAAGTCGAAAAAAGTCGATTTTCAATTATTCATGTCTCAAAAACAATTAAATTTAGTTATATGCTGCTCTATACAAAAAAAATATTGGGATTTCGAGGAAAATTCAAATATACAAAAATATACAGGGTATTTCATTTAAAATAAGGAAGTTAGTATCTACTTCCAGTATAATCGGAAGTGCCACCATCTTGAAAATATTTTTATTGGATAGTACACATATGTTTTAGTAAACCACCGAATTTTCAGAAAATTTGTATAGAGTGCATTTTTTTAACACGAACCATAGTGTTTTGCATGTTAAATTTCTAACCCCTTGTTAAGCACTATTTTATAAGAAATACAGGGCTAAAACCTGAACTAGGCAAATTTTAGGGTCTTAAGATATCGATAGTTTGACAATTACGTTAAAGAAACTTTTTTATTTATTTAATTTTAAATTTAGTACAGTACAGGCATTGCCCAAATGGTACATAACGTGACTTAATATAAACACACAATTAAGCAATATAAATTAAAGAATTTAAAACGGACAACAAATGTCAATACCTAACACACAATAAATACACATAATATTAACTAACAAAAACACACTACTATACTTGAATTACTAAAACCTGTCAAAACAGTTCAAACAAGACAATATATGATATACGAACCAAACGAATGTACAAAAACTAGCGAAACTCCGATTCACGCTTAAATGTTAGTATTGAACAATTTATATTAAAGTTTATGGGTAAAAATCTATTTAAGTAATCCATGATTCGATTAATTGGTGCGTTCCTTCCAACATCAGTTCGATAGGGTTGCAGGGAAAATTATTCAAGCTGTCTTGTAGGTCGTGCTGGGATGCGAAATCTAATCAGGCCCAAAAGTTCGGGACAGTCTATCAAGTTGTTGATGATTCTATGCCCAAATGACATGTTCAGTTTAATTCTTCGTGTCTCCAGTGAATCAATGCCAAGTATATTGAGGCGATCTTTGTAAAGTATATTCGATTTGTCTACGTTTAATTTAAAAAGAAGAAAATTCACAAACTTGGACTGCACCCTCTCAATACGCTTGACATGAATCTGGTACAGGGGCGTCTATTCGACACAACAATACTCAAGGTGGCTCCTGACCAATGCAGAGTATATTGCGTTAAGTGTTACAATATCTTGAAGTCCCAGCACTGCCGCATAATGAATCCTGCCATTTTTAAAAGCCTTCGCAACGACGCTGTCAATATGCTGAGTAAAACGCAGCTCGTTATCAAATACAACTCCAAGATCGTTAATTACAGTCACCCGCTGCAGTTGTATCTCATTGATTGAATATGAGTGGTCTATAAGCATTTTTTCCTTGAAAATTATATAATCTTACTTTTCGTAGTATTTAGAGTCATTGCATTACTCAAACACCATTCAACCAACTCATCAATTTCGCTTTGCAGCTGCATGCAGGCCCTATCGTTGGCAACTCTACAATAAATCTTTAGGTCATCAGCAAAGAACAAAAAGTGGCACTTCTTGAATACACCGACCAAATCGTTTATGAAAAGCAGGAAGAGCATTGGTCCAAGATGTGATCCCTGCGGAACTCCGGAGTACACGGTAATATCCCTGGATAAAGACCCTTTAAACTTTACATTCTGTGTACGGCCTATTAGGTAGCTACTCAACCAGGATAGTAGAGGGTTACCAATACCATAGTATTTCAATTTATTTAAGAGAATTCTATGGCTAACCACATCAAAGGCTTTTTGGAAGTCAAAATAGACCGCGTCCACCTGCACAGAAGCATCCAGTGCACTTGCAAGATAACTACTGTACACTGCCAAATTCGACTCACACGACCTCCGAGATAAAAATCCGTGCTGATGATCTGATAAAACATTGCGAAAAGAAGGTGATACAATATCAGTGACCAGTGAATCCAACAGCTTTCCAAAGCATGATATGCCAGATATGGGGCGATAGTTGGTTACATCTGACCTGTCTCCGCTCTTAAAGATGGGGGTGATTGTGGCCTTCTTCCATATCGTTGGAAATATTCCTGATCGCAAGGAACATTGAAAGATAATGCTCAAGGGCATGGCCAGGGTACGACTACAATTTTTTACAAACACGAGAGCTATCTCATCGGGGCCAGCAGCCTTGTTTACAGTAAGCGTTACCAACTTTTCAAACACCGAATCGGTAGTCACCTCTACTTCAGTTAAATTAATGTTGGTTCCCAAAAGGTTCGGGGAATTGTAAATGGAAGCACTATCATTGGCTTTATAGACAGTCTGAAAATACTCGGCAAAAAGATCTGCTGTCATATGAGGGTCAGAACCTATGACACCATTGTACCGCATCTGCTCAGGATATCCAGACAAACATCGTTTCGACCGCAGGTAGGACCAGAAGGATTTAGGGTTCCTAATAAAGTTTTGCTGTGATGAACGAATGAACGCATCATAGTCCCTTTGAATACTCAGTTTGGCAAAATACCTAAAAATTGCGTTTACTTTTTAAAAATCAGTAACTTTTTTACCCCCTCATAATGTGGAAATGAGCTTTAAACGTCAGTGTTGTTGTCACAATAACACGAGAGTTGAAAAAGTTACTGATTTTCAAAAAGTAAACGCAATTTTTAGGTATTTTTTTGGGTTTCTTTGACAAACTAACGAAATCTTCAGTTAAGTTTGCCTAGACAAGGTTTTAGCTCTCTATTTCTAGTAGAACAGTGCCTAATAAGGGGTTAAAAATTTACCATGCAAAACCCTATGGTTCGCGTTAAAAAAAAATGCACTGTATATGGTTCTCTATAATATATTGATAGTAGCCCATCGAGGTAGAACACCCTGTACATTTTTTTTATAATTTTACCCTAAAAATAATAATGCATGTAGGTATATAGTTCGCCCAGCCGTTGTTGATCCTCGAAACGCATGCAATTGCATGCGTTTCGAGGGCCAATAACGGCTGGGCGAACTATACTTATCAGAACAAATGCAGAAAGTTGTGGAACTATATTCGGCTATATTATGACAAAATATCAAATAGATGTTGAGTCGTCGTCATCGTGTTGACAACGCTTTGTTGCTATGACATTTTTGGTAATACAACATAACAGCTGTTATAATTTGTCATGTTGTTTACCCTTTTAAGTTGCTTCGAAATTTTAAAAATTAGTTCCAGCGAAGATGACCTGCCAGAAGATCTCGCCGAAGAGGCAAAATTGGTGGCAATAAATCTTCTTCCTGAGATATCGAGGGAGCGATATGAAAAGGATTATAGTGTGTTCAAACAATGGTTGGAAGAGCGCGGAGTAACAAAAGTTTCTGAAGATGCCACCCTGGTATATCTTTCGCAGCGAGCAAGAGAATTAAAACCATCAACATTGTGAAGCAAATATAGTATGTTGCGATCGGTACTAAACTTTATGGAAAATATAGACATCAAGTTTCCAAAATTATTAGCATTCCTCAAAAGACAAGCTAGCGGTTATACACCAAAGAAATCTCTGACTTTAGAAAGAGATGAAATTTCAAGATTTTTGGCAGGTGTCCCAGATGAAGATTATTTGCATATGAATGTAACCTCTTTTATTTCGTTATTCATTAGTTTTTTTAGAAAGACCATTAATAAAATGAGTTAGTCAAGAAATAGTTGTAAGAATTTAGGAACGTTTAAATTATATTTTCCTCAAAAATTTAGTATAGCCGGTAGTTCCAAGTTTTTAACTACCTGACTGAATCTTTAATTAAATGCAAAAGTATTCATTTTTTGGTAAATTCAGTTTGTTTATTTTTTTCAGATCGCTTTACTATTTCGCATTTGCGGGGCTTGCAGATGTGAAGAACTAGTTAAAATTGACGCTAAACACCTTGATGATCGTGGCGGCATGCTAATAGTAATCCTTCCAGTTACAAAAACCAAGAAAAAACGCACATTTATTGTTTCTGATGACATAATAAACCGTTTCTGACTTTATACCGAAAATATAAAAATACCAGACAGCCCAGAACGCCGCAGTCCAGATTTTTTGTCAATTACTGTAAAGGGAAATTTTATGTCAGTGTAATTGGAAAAAATACAATGGCCAAAATTCCATTTAAAATTGCAACATTTTTAAAATTAAAAGCCTCAAAAGGTTACACCGGCCATTGTTTCCGAAGAACTTCGGCTACGCTGCTCGTCAATGTAGGTGGTGATTTGGTGACTCTTAAGCAGCAAGGAGGTTGGGAGTCTGATGGGAAGATTGCTGAGGGATATGTCGCAGAATCATTGAGAAGAAAAAGAGAAGCAGCAACTCAAATTGTTACTGGTCGGCAAATCACTTCAATCCCAAGTTCTTCTAAGGATCACGTTGATAACTTTGTGCCGTTAGCTCTTCCTTCATTGAAAAGTACTCTTGCAAGCAGCCACACTACGTCAATCATCAAGAAGGAGTAGTTTATATTTCAGCGGAAAGTGGCTTTTAAGGAGGGATTACTTTTAATAATTTGACGAACTGTACAATTAATTTAAGTCGTTAAGTTTTTCATTTCATCTATTATAATGTTGTTTAATAAAAAAACTTTTCAGGATGGATTACTTTTAGTAATTTGACGAACTGTACAATTAACTTAAGTCGTTAAGTTTTTAATTTCATCTATTTGATTGTTGTTTAATAAAAAAAAATGGAAATATACGCTTATATGTAAAGATTTACATAAATTTTCTTCCTACAAAATCAAATAAACGTGTTAAAAAAATCTTGCTTATGTAAAAGTCTTAAGAAACTTGGAGGGAGGAAAATTGTTGTTCTCAGGAAGGAAAAGAACCATTTTCCTACCTCGTTTCGAGGATGAAAATGACGTTTTCTAGTAAGGTAGTAGAAAAATTTATTTTTTCTTCAAGTACAAACTTCCATATAGAATAAGACTTTCTGAGAAGCAATTATTAAGCATTTTCAAATACTTTTTTGGCCCACACTGTATAAAAAAGTTAGGTCAGATTTTATTTTTTTTTGATCTATTTTTCTCATAAACTCATACTGGATACTTTTCATACTAGATTTAGTAATCCCGGAATGGTTATACTTCTATTTACTTTTGGCTTATCCAGGTTTGTTTAAGTTCAAATAAAAAGCTTGTAAGACTATTTCCCATTCTTTATTAATAAAGAAAAAACAGTAGTTTCATAAGAAATAGTAAATTTTTGAGTTTAAACACATTCTTATAAACTCTAAACAAGAAAAATAGTCTTGCCCGTACGTCTTTGTCATTGTATGTTAAGGCTTTCGCGCCAACTTCGTCGCGTGGCTACGTCACGACAGAGCAGCTGTCAGTGAAAAAATACGGTTGATGTACCATCCTTCTCTAGTTTATTATTCTTGGGTCGCTATGACAAGGTCTATGATATTAACAAAATTGTTCAATGACAAGGCCCACTAGTAAAAATTACGACACCGTTTTGAATGGGATTTCTACTAACAAAGACGTCAAAAATTACAAAATGCAAAATAGAAAAAAATAATATTAAATACACATTTTTAAATACATTTAGTGCACTCGCACGTTAGGAAACTCCCGGTAAGCGGGTCGTTTCCTAATTTCGTATTCATGCGAAAAAATATAGTCTCTTAAATCTATTATCCTAATATACTATTTCAACACGCGTTAAATATAAGGCACAAGAAATAGTTATTTTCCTAACAAGTGCGCAAAGTGATACTTTTCCGCAAACGAAAACAGGTAGAAGCTTAATTGCTGGCAAGACGCTTTGCGCACCTGTTAGGAGCAATCAGATAACACCAAAAAGAAACACAGCGATTATTTTTTTAAGAATGTTTAATGAAACCTGAAAAAACTGCAACAGAAATTTTACAAATTTATGAAAAACTATACGACGTTCCTTCTCGCAAGAAAACTTATACGGGATATTAAAACTATACATATTTTTTAAAAACCTGAAATATTGGGAATTACGAACAAAGGGACTAAAGTAGGACTTGGAATGGTTTCTCACGTTGTTGCATAAAATAATCTTCAGTTACTAAAGTCCATATAAAGTTTCGTTATTACTGAAAGATCACTTTGCGAACGTTGGTGTCCTACTTCAACACGATATTCACGGCCCTCCTTAGGGTTTCTCTTAACATTACGCTTTCCTACGAGCTTGTTTACATTACTGCCACATCTAACTTCAACTTGATCTATTTTAAACAAGAATTATGTAATCCCGTAAAAATTATATACATTATTTCAAAGGTGGGTGTCTGACATTATAAGTAAATTATTTATTCGGGTCAGACCTAATGGGTACAATGGTATGACATTTGTATGGAGAGAAATTATAACAAAATGTATATTTTACTGACATTGAGTTTCTAACGAAGAGGTCTTTTAAAATACTATCAGTATTTTAGAAGACAAGACTTGAACTGTGCGACTACAATGGCATAATAATGACAATAATATCACAAACTTTTAATGTTGAATGGTATTATATTAATTATTACAGTGCCCTCGGCAATGTGCGCTTTATATGTCAGATATAGGGCAAAAAATAAGCTCGGTCCTGATATTTCAAGCTCATAAACGACACCTGATGGGTCATATTTGCATGGTGACCCTTTTAAGAAATTACAATATATTATTTTTATTTTAAATTGCTTTAAAACCTCAGTTAAATGAAGAATAGTCCTTGCTGCAGGATGCTGTAACTAACGTCTATATATATATAGATATAGTTATTTATTAAGCTAACTTTTTTTTTTAATCTTAAAAGATATACATTAATCTGCTGATATAATAAGACAATAATAATTAAAATTTATTGCTTTTGGTAACATGTTTTAATTAACAAGTTTGAAAAGCTTTTATACATATCTGATGTTGTTTGTGATATCAATTTTCCAATTAAAGCCGAACGCTCTTTTTTGAAATTGTATCAGAAAAAGTATATTAACATGATCACATTTGGCGTACATTTTTATCTAGAGCTGTAGCCAGCATGGCTTTATTGATAAATAACTATCAATGTTCAGTTAACACTTAAAACTTAAATAACACTTCTGGCTTTGGAAAAACTTTAAAATATTATAAATATGTAAACAACCCATAAAATCAAATAATCATTAAAATTAAATAAAATAAAATCGGCGGATCTGAGCAGTTTATGTAAATTTTATTAGTTGTCTCGAAAAATCCATTTTTCTAGACTTTATGAGACTTTATAAGGCCATGTTATATTACATTATATTAGAATTTCATTTTAAGTTGAAATCTAAACACACTTTAGAATAAACGCCGCTAGTCTTATACCTAGATCTGGTACACCCGAGATTATGATCAACAGATTATGCTATGTCAGATCATGTATTAAAACGTGACCCGACATTTAAACTGAAGCTATGTTGTGAGAACTTTTGTTTGACTGGTTTATATAGTATGCCCTAACGACTAAAATGCACAAACTTAGTAGAATAATAATTGTTTGAACTTGGAAAATGTAATGCTATATTACTCGTATTCATGCGAAACATTGATGAATACGATTTCTAGTTTACAATATCAGATTACACAAAATCGCAGGATTACACGGATTTAACAGTAAAATGATTTTAGGAAACAAATATTTATAATTACACGCCGAATTACTCACCTAAATGCACATAATTACGCATTAATACAGATGAATACAGCCAGAATTTACCATTGTTGATTAGACTAAATGAATAGAAATATATTTTATATATAAGTAATCATGGGGGGCGTTACGTACGTCCAATTGAATGAATTGACCATCATTTGCTACATGATCTTAGATTTAGTTCCGATAGAAATAAATAAAACTAACTTTAAAATAAGGAACCACCTTTAACAAATTTGAAGCTACTACGTTCAAAATGGCTGGAAACATATAGTTTAAATCTAATAATAAAAACTTCATAAGCGAAGTTACAAACATATACAGAGTTCCCATTTAAACAAATCGATTGTTGTTATACCTGTCAAATTTGAGAAGGGAAAATGCGTCTGTAAGCATCTTCAAGCTCCAGATTAACTGACGCATCAGCCATTTGGCATATTGCTTAAAGTGGCCTAGTACATTAGGGGGCCAACTACCCACCCTCGGAAAAACCAGCCAGTTATGAAAACGCGAACTGATTTAAACGGAAAAAGACAAAGGCAACGAATAAGGACAATGAATATTGGAACACGGAATGTCCAGAGCTGGTTTAGGGCGGGGGCCTCTACCCACGCTATTCAGCAATTGGAAAAGATAAAGATGGGCATCACAGCGGTACAAGAGATAAGGTGGCTGGACTACGGAAACATGCAAATCAGCCAGTCAGTGGCATTCTACAGTGGAAGCCGGAATAGAAGACACGAATTTGAAACAGGCTTCGTGATCAAGAAGGAACTTATGGAGTATATACTGGCTTTTGAACCAATCAATTAAAGACTATGTCGGTGTAATATCTCGATAATATCGATACATGCAACCAACAGAGGAAAATTATGAAGCAACCAAAGACACCTTCTATGACCCATTGGAACGAACAATAGAGACACTGCCAAAGCATGATATGCAAATTCTATGTGGAGACTTTAATGACAAAGTAGGAAGTGACCCAAATCTAAGACCGACTGTTGGCCTGCACAGCCTCCACGACATATCAAAAGATAATGGGCAAAGACTAACAGAGTTAGCGTCTACCATGTTCCTGCATCGGAACATCCACAAACAAACATGGGTATCAAACGATCACGTAACTCGAAATCAAATCGATCACATCATCGTAAATGCTAGACACGGAAGTAATATATTGGATGTAAGAAGCATTAGGGGGATAGATGGGGACACGTACCACTATTTAGTAAGAGCCAAACTTAAAGCTAGAATATCATCCCATATGAACAACACACCCACAAAGAAAAAAATCGAAAAATGGAATCTGACCAAGCTACAAAATGAAGAAGAACAAGAAAGGTACATGCAGGAAATAAAAAAAAAACTGGAACAACAGTCAGAACAGACTGACATTGAAAGCTTCTGTAATGCTCTGGAACACACAATCACAAGGGCGGCTGACAAGATTATTGAAATAGCCAAAACCAAAAAAAAAAAACAAAGCCATGGTTTGAAGTGGAGTGCCGGCAACAACTTCAAAAAGACAAGCTACAAGGAATATCCTAATGCAGCTAGAGACAAATGAAAACAGAGAAGAATATACTAAGTGCCGAAGAGAAACAAGACAACTCATAAGAAGAAAGAAAAGGGAGAACGAACGTCAAAAATATGAAATGATGGAAAGAAGCAGAACAAAACCATGCTCTAGGGAGTTCTCCAAAGTAATATTTAATGAAAGAAAAGGCTTTAATCCCAGATCCATTATGTTCCTCAAAGATGAAAATGGGGACACTACAGTCAATGAAAGTAGAATAATAGAAAGTTGGAAAAAACATTTCAACACCCTCCTGAATATAGAACGGGAACAAAAA
The DNA here is from genome assembly GCA_016904865.1 of Pissodes strobi. Classification (NCBI taxonomy): domain Eukaryota; kingdom Metazoa; phylum Arthropoda; class Insecta; order Coleoptera; family Curculionidae; genus Pissodes; species Pissodes strobi. The sequence goes on along the minus strand of MU185486.1, from coordinate 65,729 downwards.
CATGTATAAAATATATACATAACTGCAGACTTACCAGTAGAGGCACCAACTTATGCTGAAGTAAAAAAGAGCTATAAACACGCTAAATAACTGCAGAGCACCGGGATCCAACAATATACCATCAGAACTACTTAAATGTGGAGGGAACGCACTACATATAAGGTTCATATGGACAGAGGAAAAGATACGAACCAAATGGCAAGAAAGTATAATAGTCCACAAAAAGCGAGACAAGTCAAAGTGCGCTAGGTACAGAGGTATCTCACTAATAAATACAGCCTATAAGGTCTTGGGAAACGTCCTATTGGAGAAATTAACACTGTTCACGGAAAACTTTCTGGGGGAATAGTGAATACCAAGCGGGTTTTAGAACAACTACCGATCAGCTTTTTGCCATAGACAACTCATAGAGAAAGGATGGGAATCCAATAGAACAATGCATAATCTCTTTATAGATTTCCGACCAGCGTATGACAGTGTGGAAAGAAGCCAAGTGTGGAACGCAATGGCAGAATTCTCAACTCCTAAGAAACTCATCCAGATGACAGAACCACAGCTTATTCTGTAACCAGCTATTCATCTCTATCGAAATCGGAAAGTTGGAGTGCCGGGCACTGCTGACAGTGCCCTTAGCGGTTCAGTTTCACGGTCTCGTGATTTTTCAGGCCATGTAATGACACGAAGCGAACTGAATTTAAAATGAATATTCCCTTCAAAATCCACGACAAATTCACCCGAAGCTGCGGCTATTGCCCTAAAAAGACCGGAAATTTCGGATTTTTATACAATTTTGCCATTTAAAATCGTTTTCAAAAGGATTTTAGACGATAAAACATCGTATTTTAAATTAAACGAATTGTCAAAAATATTATTCAGATGCCCAGACGTTTAGAAAAATATTAACTCATGGCCCTCTTCTCAAATGTTCACTTGACTTTGCCAAATCAAAGGATGCCGCCGCAAGATGAGTAGCTGGTTATTGAATAAGCTGTGACAGAACTATGTATGGACGTCGGTAGATCCCAAGTACGAGTAGGCAGCGAACTGTCCGAACAGTTCGAAATACAAAGTGGGCTTAAACAGGGAGATGCCCTTGTTTGGATCCTGTTATTTAACATGATTCTGGAAAGGGCCATAAGACGCGCTGACCTAAAAACCGAACACCTGTCGAACGAAGGCCCAAATCTAATACTGGCTTATGCAGACGACATCGATCTAATCGACAACACAATCTTAACAGTGAAAGATATATTCAACAAAATAGAAGGAACAACTACCGAAATGGGTCTAATGACCAACAAAGAAAAAACTAAACACATGTGTGTAAACCGATTCGGAAGAAGAGACAGAATAGGACAAAATGTAACAATAAACTCATACAACTTTGAAAGAGTAGAACGTTTCAAATACTGGGCGCAACAATATCAGTAGACAATGACGTCACCGCAGAAATAAAAAGAAGAATTCAGTCCACAAATCGATGTATATACTCCCTACACAATCTCCTTATTAAGTCAAAAAATCTAACAAGGGTATCCAGAGTAAAAATATATAAAAGTATTATTAGACCAATACTCACTTATGGATGTGAAACATAGACGTTAGCTAAGGCGAACGAAGAAGAACTTCGACGCTTCGAACGACAGATACTGAGCAAAATTTTTGAACCTTATTACGACCTCAATACAGCTCAGTATCGGATCAGAACTAATGCTGAGGTCAAACGGATGTATGGTGACAGTGACATCGTCCAGGAAACAAAATCCCAGAACTAAAGATCGAAATGCCGGTAATATTCTATAAAAAAGGAGTGCTAACATACAGTTCTAACCGCAACTGATGTGATTATGGAAAATCGGCTCTTTGAAAATAATCTGGCTCCCAAAAAAACGGATTAATCCTTTGCGTCCCATTGGTTGGTTCATATATAATCACCACTCTGATAATCTGTTGGTGACCATATTGGTTAAATAGCTTATCCGCTGTTTATATAATATAATGCTTATAGTACCATCTATTGGAAAATTTTATTCTACGCTTCCTTTGTATGCAATATCCTGTTTATATTTTTTTCCTACGACCACTTATGAAAATGAAAAAAAAAGCAAGGTTAACGTGGGTAGAAAGCGCGTTTTTTTTTAAATGTACTGCATTTCATATCTTGTGATAAATAGTTGTGTCAAATAATCACTAGGAATATACTATAAGGAATTTTGAAAAATAGATATTTTATTCTGCAATTTCAGAAAGAAAGAAAAAATGATTTTGTGCGGATCTTGAAACGATGGAAAATAGATACATAGATAACATACTAGCTGAAATTCCGTCAAACGCAGAAACCTTGGCAGTTGACTATTTATCAGTAGATGAAGAAAAACAATTGTCTATGTATTCAAGAATCTTGACTAAAGTATGATTGTTTAGAAGGTTCACAGTGCGCAAATTTTTCCTGTACTTATGGAATTGAAAGCGATGACGACTAGCCACTAGCACGTGTATCCGAGAGATTGGCTACATGACCTACCCAAATTCACTGGTGTAACTTGGTCTAAACGTAATTATCATCAAAAATCGCCAATGTTTGATTAATCTAAGAGCGCAAATATAATCGACGAATTTGAGGTTTCCGTAGATATTTTTTGTGCTCATTTCCATAAGCTTTGTTAGACTCAATTGTATTCAATACAAATTTATAGGCTTCTCAAAAATTACTCATTTTCTATCAACCACATGTAAAGATATCAAATTGTTTTTGGGGGTGATCCTACTTATGGATGTAAAGAAGCTTTCTAGCTTAAAATAATGTTGATCCTCACAAGAGGAAATTAGCGATGCCTACATAAGCAGTTATTTCTCGTGATAGTTTTTATTGGTTGATTAGTAATTTACATTTCGCAGATAACCCTACTACTGAAACAGGGGAAACCAAATTATAATAAATTTTATAAGTTGGTATCTTGACTACACTTCTCAATCATATGAAGAGTACTGCTCTTCGGAGGAAGTACAAGTATTGACGAAAGTACGATCAAACATAAAGGCAGCAATATATGCCTGCAAAGCCTACCAGAAAGTTTGGCTGTGATAATTAAGAGATCTATCTGCTGGAAAGTATTTGGGAGCAAGAGTAGTGAGGGACGCAACACAAGATATGAAAAATAAAAATCACCGAGGGCTTATTTGATAATTATATCTCTGGTGTTCTTGAAATATATGCTTGTGGAACTACGAAAGGAAGTGGTATATTTATCTAGGAATCAAAGTAACCCATTTAATCACCCGGGATTGAGGCACTATACATTTCTTTTTATACTTTCGGGAATAGTATTACTAAAATTAGGTAATATGCAGAAATACCCTACTTTGGTAGAACTGTAGAAGCTGTGGTGGCAGCAAGATTAGTATAGTCAATTTGTGCCGAAAATGGGGGTAACAAATAAATTTGGAATAAAAAGTTAAAATTTGGTGAAGTTGAAGTTTAAATGGTGTTGAACATGATTCAGTCGAGTCCCGCGACGTCCCGGCTTGAGAAATGCCGCCATCTTGAATTGGAATCTGCCAATTTAATTTTCGTCGGCAGACTTGTTTTCTTTCCTATTTGGTTTCTGAATAGTATTTTGAACACTGTTTTTTATGTAATAACTCTAAGTCATTACCTTTTTATTTTCCTGGCAGTAAATTAGGTACTTAGAAATGGGGAACTTTTAGCGATTTATACAAATGTATACAAATCTTTTTAAAAAACAGAGGAAAATTCTAGAAATAAATGCCTTATAATTCTAAGATATTATTAAATCTTTTTAATCTACCTATACTATATAATAATTAGAGAATTTTGGCAACGCTGCTGGATAAAGAAAGAATTATAAAAGTTGCAGGGAAGTCCGTTACTATCCAACGTTACAGCGAAAAGACAAGATAGTCAATCTTGCTTCTCTATCTACCACCATAGAGGTTGGCGAACGGTCGGTAAAGGTCAACCCACTCACTCTTTTTCACCGTATAATTTGTGTGGTGAAAGATGACGGTCAATTATCAGGAAAATTTCCAGTATGAGCTGGCACCCTATCCAACAGCATTATTTAGGCATGGTCTTATGAGGAAGGCAACAAAGTGAACACTCATCAATATTATTTCCAAAATTTGTCCTCCCGGTGAAGTTCTCCCAGAAATCCTTTCTACAAATTGGATGGAGAAGATCTGCTGCATCGAGTTTGCGTGGACAAATTTTGATACTACAATGTACGGCCCCACAACAAAGGATGCAGAACACAGGAAAGAGGAAACACGCCTACAAGAGACTACAAAGTTGACAGTTTTAATCCGGTAAGGGTGCGAGGGAAATAATTTTGAGTAATCCAAGAAATAAATCCGCCTTCATTTTCCTCCATAATAATTATTTGGAGGCTGAAGGTCTAGGTGTTTTGCAAGTGAATGCAGATGCAAACTGTATCATTATTAGGGCGGCATTATCAAAAGCACAGGAGGGTTGCAAAGCCGTAGTAGTTGGTCAAGGCACGGGTCTTCTAAACTTGATTATTGGGCTTTCACCTGTTGACTCCAGCATTTGTATGTTGATCTCGGGAGCGCCAGTAAAACCATGTAAAATATTCAGCGGAAAAACTTTGGCATCAGATCTTGCCGACATCTGCGAGGTAATACTTTTTCTTCATGCGATGACTGGACGTGATACTACGTCAGCTTTGTTTGGAATAGGAAAGAATCGTGTCTTTAAAATTTTAAACACAAAAGAAGAAAATCGAAAAAAAGTTGCTGTTTTTGAAAAAGTAAATGCTGAGGAAGCTGACAAAGAATTTTTGGTAGAGTTATATGGGGAGTCTAGATCAGACGGTCTAAATAAATGTAGATTTAAAAAATACGTCTCATCAGTGGGAAAGCAGACCATACAAGGTAAGCTGGAACTAGCTACTCTGCCGCCCACCAGAGCGGCAGGTAAGTATAATTTCTATCGGGTTTATCATCAGGTTCAACAGTGGTGTGGTGTGGATCTCCACCCCAGTGATTGGGGCTGGACATTCGCTGATGGTGTTTTGCAGCCAGTAGTGACTCTAATAAACGCAGCTCTACCTCGCCTACTGAAGCTTATATTTTGCACTTGCAAGAAGGACCACAGTAATAAGTGCGACTGTCGCCGATCAGGCCACACTTGTAGCACACCACACATTGTGCTACAACCTGTGTAGGTAAAACCTGTTTTAGCAAGGCTGAACCGATAGAGGAAATTGACGTCGATGAGACAACTGAGGTTGACGACTTAAGGGAAAAGGTCCGACAAACACTAAATGCACTAGTTATATAGTTACAGTACCCTTAATATAAGATTAATACCTACTTCACTTTCTATAGTTAAGAAACGGCATCCGGAATAACAGACAACCACCAGAATAGTAGAGATTAGGAGAGACCTTGAATAAGCGTAGCGATGCTACAAGTTTTTGGTCGTGAGATTTGTTGAAGTTAATATGTTTCATGCAGGATCAAGGAAATAAATGACATAGGTAACCGTAATCGTAAGCAGCATATCGAACGAGGACTCAGATCCAGGAGCTTAAGTTAAAATGAATCGCTTAATTTTTGTAATTTTGTAATATGTGTATAGTAAAAAAAATGCCCGAAACCGTATTAATTTAAATTTAATTTAAATTTTATATATTCAACTGTCAAGCAGTGGAGGTCGTCAGCTCTTATTTATTAGAAGGTATAATTTTCGTAAATTTGAATAGAATCAATATGTTTTACATTCATTCATTGCTGTCAATGAGCGTTTTTATTTTTAGTAAAATATTGGTGGGCGCGTCACTCTAAATTTCTTTATTATAACACAATTGAACTGTACTAGATGGCGTTTCTGCCCCCAACGGAAGACAGGTAACTGAATTTCTAGACCACGTTTTTCATAAGAAATCGATTTTAAATAGTTTTGGACGGTGGCCCACTAGAAGCCCAGGTCTTAATTCTCTGGTTTATTTTTATGGGGGTATTTTAATAACCGTTTGTTAAGAATTCAACTCATAATATTCAAAGGCAACGTCAAAATTTGATAACAAAGGCGCAGCGCTATTCCAGCAAGAAAAATCGAAAGAACCATACAACATTTACATATCTAATTGTATTTCTCTTGCTGTGTTTTCAAGCAAGTATTTAGAAAATATTTACAATATCTTCAATACAATACAATACTACAGTACCTACTCCTAATGTTTGATGTTTAAATGTTTTTAAATTTCAATATTCATAAAACCTTTCTGTTTCTGTTATTAATGTATTTTAAGCCCTTTAATATTCATAATTACCTACCTATTTATTTAAATATTGAAAAGTTGTAAATATATTTTTTTGAAGTAAGTCATTAGTTCAGCGCCGTATTTCGTTAAAATTTCCTATCGAAACGTCAAAAAATTTGGCGTTTAAATAAATCATAACAATACCCAGGTGCCTATTTTAGAAAATGATGGGAGCCCTGAACCAAAAGGTCGGATTTCAAATTTGATATCGTCATCTTGTAGGAGAGAAAAAGTGGCAATTTACAAAGTTCGATTTATTTTGACTTATCTTACTAAATAGAGCCGGAAAAAAACAAAAACAGTATTGCTGATTTTCAGTATTCTACGGATAAAATCGAAAGTAATCGATATTTTGTAAATCTCACGGCGTAATTTTGCTATAATTTAACTGACTCTGTATCTCTTATAATTTCCGAGATCTTATAAATAGGGCTGGAATTCGACCTTGTTTGCGATGTCGGACTATGTCTAAATGATAAGAGAAATTATTTGTTATTTACCATTCGGCGAATAAGCCAATCACCAATATTACTATTACTTTTTAAACATTAAAATCGAAAATAACTACCTACTTTATCAATAAAAATCTAGCCTTAATTCAACTGTTCAATCACCATTTTTTAATAAAAGCGCTACCTCTAATTTTGTTTAACTCACTCTGAGGTTAATTGGTTACTATTGAGCTATAAAACATGATTTTTATTTAATTTTTTTAAACGATAGTTTTATTCCGGACTCAAAGACTTAAAAATATTCGGCGGATCACCCTGTATAATTTGACTACAGTTTATTTCATATTTTTATTTAATAGATTCACGATCTAAAATGTCTTAAATTATCCAACATAAATATAAATATTAAGTACTTCTTCTAACATGAAACAGACGATTATCAGGTCAATGTTCTTATATAGCTATGCAAAACAATTGCCAGGAAACTAGCCAGCATCGACATTTAATAATAATAATTTGTTCTAAAGACAAAAAATGTAAAGCGTTCATTAGATACAGCTACGCAAATCTGTTATTTTCTAATAATAGTTACTTTTCTTCTTTACTTGACAATGAACAAGCTAAGTGCACTGATTCAAAGCCAACCGAGTGTAAATTTTTACCACAGTCAGTAAACGGAGGAGTTTAAGAGAATGACATCCATCTAGCAGGAATTAGTTCCCATAAAATTTTTGTTCCGTTCTAGTTGAAAAAAAATATATATGGTAATTGCCTTCGGCACCTACAGTCAGGAAAGTATTGGTAGCTTTTTGTACTAGTCACAGATAGGCTGCTTCTAATACTAATTGAAACTCTGAAGAACGTGTTTAGAAACATTTTTTTATAATATATAATATGTAAACAGTGACGCAACAATTATTTTTTTCTTGTGTCTGCGTGAGAGGAAGGAATGTGAATCACTTTAAAATATAGAGTTTTAATGGAGGCCGTAATCGGACGAATTTACAATAAGTTTACTATACCCGAGTTTTGTATATTATATTTTTTTTCTCCCATATTAGCCATATGATTTTCCGTTATATCGAATACACTCTAAGTCAGAGTCATGATTAATAAAAAAGGACATTTCAACAATTGCTTCTTTGAATAACAAAAATTTACCAAAATCTGTTTCTGTCTAAATACACATCGACGCGAATTTATCTAAGCCTACCGAGTGATGTAGCATGGATACCAATTAGTGTTACGTAATATACAGTGACAGGCAGAAATTGCGTTCCACATGTGCCACTTTTTTATTATTGGCTACACACAACATTTTATTCTTGATATAAGTTGCTGCGTCTCTTTAAGCTAAATAAATAAAAAAGAAAAAAGTACTTATTTTTATAAAGTACAATTGGAATGCCACTAAGGTAGATGCATGAGATTAACAAAATGATGCGATGGATAGTATGTAACTTGAACTAGTGGATTTTAATTTTTATGAATATTAGTGTTAAACGTTAAAAACAGGAAGCGCTCGATTAACTGAAAAATAGTTAACTAAATTAAGAATAGGTATTAGCCCGACCCAACCTGCCAGACTGGCCTTCCCTCTTTTTTTAGGTTGCTTAGTTCATGTTTTTACACTTATTGGACTGATAAATCATGCCAATAATCAAAAAATCTTTTACCAAACTGCCCTTATCATGTGTGATGTGTGACAATTTTTTTCGAGAAGCTCCATTCATTGATTTCGTGTTTGGGAACCCTATAGTTTTACTGATTTGACAAAAGCTCGGAGGAACTAGATAAGATGCCAGATTAGTAAATGTCAGGTTCCCTGTTCACATAATGCTGATTCAAAATATTTGCAATTGATTTTATTTCTTCGATGGATCATTAATATTGGGTTAGTCGGTGTTTGCTAGGGCCAGGACCAAGCCATTTATTCTGCTTAATAATTTATACCTCGTTTAAAGTCGTTCGTTTCTCGAATGCGAAAGCAACGGATATTCTATATTTCTCTCTCCATAGATTCTGGTGCCCAGTTGTTTTATCATCGAATGGAACAATTTGTCGAAACCCGATTAAATTCCCCTAAAGGGCGAATGCAGATTTGTCCAGAAAGTTGCACACAATTAAAATACCTGGAAAAGTAGCTACATTGAAGAAAACCAGTTGAACTACTTAGGGTAGTTAATAGTGAGCAGTTAGATCTTTTTTGAACTACTTTTCTTATTAATTACGATTCTAATTAATTGTAGTGATGGTGATTAATTAATTATACTCATATTAAAGTATATCTCGACCTTAAGTATTTTACAATCAATAGTATTATTTTACAATCAATAGTATTATTCCGACCCGTTCCCAAATTACTCGTTGTTTAAAAACAAATCATACGCACACGGGTCTGATGTTAGAATGGAATTCACATCGCGCCTAGTAAAACACACCTTTATTTGATTCGTCATACTCCCATCTCATATGGTCAACTTGTATGTACTATATATAAGTCATAAATAGCTTCTAAAATTGAATTAAACATCTATTAACTCAGTTATCTCATTCCTCCGTAACATAATTGACTTAAATTGCAATTAGTCGAAGTTACGAAGTCATCAATTCGTATGGCCTTTATTGCTTCTAATAACCGATATAACTTTGACATCCCTTTAAGAGGCATTAAGCTAAAAGTATTTCTCTCTAAAATATGATTATATTGTACGAGGACGAATTGGAAAGTTCAGACTAGACTTGGTCCATTCATATATAAAATGTAATTCAAATTAAAATGCTATATGGAGTGTTTTTTCTACTCTAGTAAACGTACTAATTTACTCGGAGTTTTAAATATAATGTTACATGCATTGGTTTCTCTGAAAAATGTCCATTCAAAGATACATACATGTATGTTGTAAAAATGATGCTATTATTAACTTGACTATCTATAGAATCTATTATATCACTTATTGGAAAGCCGGCGTATTCCCGTTTTTAAGTTTTCCATTCTTTTACAAGTGAAAACTTCTTTGGCGCGGGTGTGATTTGTAACTCTATGAAACAAAAAAGCGACATTAAAAAGATATCTATAGCATGTAACCTGCGAGAGAATGAGATAGAACAGAGTTATACAGTTGTTACATCTGTGTTAAGAGTAAACAGTAAAAAGTAGTTTTCGTCCGATCACTGACGTTAAGCAATGGCGAGCGTGGTTAGTACCTGGATGGGCGACCGCTTGGTTTAGTTTTATGGCGGATTCATTTCTACTGCGTCTGAACTGCACACATGCAGTGACAACTTCTCTAGCACTGATGTAATTTGAGGCTCGATTAAACGAAAAAGGGACATCAATAAATCAATAGGTATAGATCTATAAGATTAAGCTCGCGAGAGAATGAGATAAAACACATATACAGTTGTTACACGTTCGTTAAAAGTGAAAATTAAAAAGTATAGTTCTCGTCCGATCATTGAAGTTAAGCAACGTTGGCGTGGTTAATACTTGGATGGGTGACTCTGTGTTCTCCTGCGTATAGTGTGAAAACGGTTGGTTTTGTGTAAAATAGGTACATAATACTTTTTGAATATAATTTTTTAGTCTCTATTTTCTTTCATAACCAAAAAAGTCATAGGACATACAGGAAGAAAAATATTCGCGAAAAAACAATTTCTGTGACATTTGACTTTGAATAATTTGAAACGCAAACAAGATATCGATGGGGACTTTTGACACATTATTAGTTTATCAAAAGTAAAAATGTGTGCAAAGTTTCCGCTCACTTGGATTTTTTTAGTGCATGAATCCTTATGTGTCTGCGCTATAATAGCTATTTTCACGACATCTATATCAGATTCGTAAACCCCGTGATCTCTGCTATAAAATAGTTCCTCAACAATTTTCCGTACGATGACCGAGAAATACGAGAAAATCGACGTTGAATTGATACCTGCAGAGAGTCGCAAGTTTTCAGTATTTCGGCACTTTTACGATTGTGACCAGATAGCTTGGCTGTTGATGCAATATGGAAAATTTGAAGGAATATATTTTTTGGTGATCGGAGGCAGTTTCTGGTGGATTGTGTAGCAGATTTCGAAGTATATTTTACTCTTAGCATATCGATATGTGTATAGTTTTTGTGGTAAGTAGGCTTAATTGCCTGAAACTTCATAAGTGATACGCAGCCGTTTCCGTATTTTTTACAATCCATATTTCAACAGTGATATTACATATATAATATGTGATCATTACAGTTCAAGCCTTTACTACTCATGGGTACCATTGTTTACCGCCTTCCTAACCAGCAGCTGCAAGTAGCCAATATTTGAAAGGAAAATTTATAAAGCAATTTTTTTAGAACATAAAAAATAATGGTGGATCGGAAAACTTTTCGGCCTAATCCTGTATATTCATTCTGAAATCGGTATAATATTCCAAGATCTTCATTGGGAAACCCATATAGAAAATATTTTTAGTACCTCTTTTAATTAAGAAGATATGGGGTTAGTTGCCACATTTTTATTTTCTATATAATATATCTCTTAAGCGATCGAAAATTTTTAAATTTTGGTTTTACCAATTCAAATTTGCCCACAAAAGAGCACATGACATCTATATTACATTTTCGATATAGCATCAATAATTAGGGGAGACCTTATAACAGTGTCGAAAGCGAAAGTAGAACACTCTTTGCATCACGAAATATAGATCCGCTTCATGATTTAATACGGCACCGCATGATCAAACTTATCATCCGATATATAAAATAAATAGAGAGACCAGGAATGCCTTCAAATAAATAATAAACAATCAATAATAAAATAAAACATCTTGTTGAATTGTCCTTAATAATATAAGTGCTACTGTTTTGTCACCGACAATAATTAAGAATCGACTATACGAGGGAATTTCACCCCTCAAAAGTCAGATGTTTGGGTTAAAACGTTGCTGCTTGGATCTTTGCTGCATTGAACTGGACCAAATTCCTGTCTACAGTGATAAGTCTCAGTAGCTGGTGAATGGTTTTCTGATATAAGATCGGAGACAAAGGTACTGCTATCTACAAAACTGTAAAACTGGCAGTAGTCGCAGTGATGCCGCGTTCGTCCGTCAAAGGTGGAAGAGACGTTTTTGTAAAATTATTACTTACTGCCTTTGCTACCGATTAGAAATTCCTGTAGCCACTTGGGTATTGCAAAAGTTTATTCCTGAACCTTTGATTGTGTTTGCCTTTAGTTTCATCAATCACATGTTTGTATTTGTTTCTCGCTTCGTCAAAATAATTGCAATTTTCAGCGGTCTGATTTTGCTGCCAGTACTTGTAGACTTGGTGTTTCCTAACTGCAGCTCTTTCGCATCCCTGTAATCCGCAATGAAGGCGTGGACAGAGGCTAATCCGAAGGCCAGGCGGAAAATTTTCGGGCTGCCACGCCCAATTTTCGGTCAAATTCGTTAAAATCGTTAAAAAAACAAAGAGTCGTAGGGCCGAAAACTAAAAAAGCATAAACATTAAGGTGAATGTTATTTACGTTAAATCAAATCCGGTTTTCCATATAAGTATATAAACGATTCAATTAAAAATTCTAATAATTGTGTAATTGTAATAAGTATAACTTGCATCTAACCGGACCGTGCAAGATTCCATCATTCGAACATAATGTTGCGTTATATCTTACTGCTGCTCCCCGATCGGATTTAAGTACAAATACTACCTGTAAATAATCGTTTGTGTGAATCGTTGTTGTACCTTGAGTTACGGTCAAGTCTTGGTTTAGTTTTTATTGGTATTGATCCCGAATCGAGCGGAGGGTTATGTACACGTTTGGCAAGAAATCTTTTCCCATAGGATTTTAATGCGATAACAGAGTACGTTAAATACGAGACCTAAAGCTAAAAAGAGAAAGAGAGGGAATTCCCCTGGTTTCCCCTACTCCCCTTCCATTCAACAACAAACGCGCGGACGCTCTCGCATAGGACGACCATCGTAGGCAACGAAGACCACCGAGACAGATCGACGAACCTTCTGTATTACGGCGTTGCCAAACTTGGTGAAGATTCATCAGATCTGGTGATTTTAAGAAGGTTTTGTTGATTGGTGAGAATTGTTTATTTTATAGGTCAAATCTCGTGATTTATGGAATATTGTACAATTTACATTTTTTTCTATGCGGATTGCAGTAAAATAAAAACCTCTATTGTATTGTACGTATTTTGGTAAATTTATACTATAACGGCATACAACGCCAGCTGGGATTTTTTAGAGTTCGGAACTTCCCCGAAAACTGCGTTACCCTAAAATATAAAAATAATTCGCGTCTACCTACCGCAATTTTCAGCCTTCACGCATGCGTACGCGCTATTTCATATAATTTTCAAAGTTATTTTTTCTTCATTTGCATTGCATTGCCTTGGGTTGGATTGGGTTAGTTTTGTTTGGTTGCGCCCCCGGAGCGGGCGAAGCGAACGGATGGGCACTTGTGAAGTGAAATATTAGAACGACAACAGTGGGCTGCTACGAAATGAGCAGGTCCGAAGGTCGAAAATTTGCGATAGGTACACGCGAATTAAAAATAAAGTCCGAGCATCATATTTACGCTTTGCTTGCGTTGAGTCTTGCTCTTGAATTATTTCCTTCCCCTACCTATTAATTTCGACATATTATTCGTCATTTAGGAATTTTGCAATTTAAGAAGACCCATTGTTGGCTCATTGCGTATGACGCTTTGTTCTACTGGTTTTTTAAATTGTACTGTGTTGTTTGTTAGATAGAGAGTGTTGTTGCAAAATAGTAACATTGATACAAGTTTGAACTGCATTCAGGCAAACAAACCAAAATAACCAACATTGCTTTTGCTACAATATTCCAGATAAGCTTTTGGATAAACGTTCTGCATTCATTTATACTAATTGATGAAGTAGTTGTAAAAATATCGTATTCAGTTTAAATTTTTATTGAACAGGTCTGTCTGTCATGTTAAGTTAAAGTTAAGTTTCCAATGCTAAACCGTTAATGTTTTCGTTCCATTGAATACATAGAACCATTCATATTTTATTTTTCTTTTTAAATTAAGTTTTTAATCAGATTTGGGTGGAAGTTATTAATTATTAATTTTTTTGTAACCAATTTATTTAAAAAAATAACTGCTGATAAAATCTGGTGAAATCTGACAATCGCCTGGCAACACTGTCTGTAAGCGCATAGAAACCGGTTATTTTATTTTGCATCATTTCCGCACAGCCTTTTGTAATCAATAATTATTAAATCACTGTTGTATTTTCATTTTCTGATAGAACAGTGATTAAAAGTTAAGAAACAAAGAAAATTTCGTAAAAATAGTAAAAATGAAAAATAATCTGTCCTCAGCGACGTGTCCCTTACTAAACTAAACTACTTAACTAAACTCGAACTCGAATCGGACTATCGGACGGTCGCCGACAGCGAACGCCGAGTGACCACGCCTTGCTGGAAGGGGAAAGGTGCGCAGAGAATGGCATATGTTGTGTCTCTTTTTAACTTTAGGTCTCGTATCTAACGTACTCTGTTATCGCATTAAAATCCTATGGGAAAATATTTCTTGCCAAACGTGTATATGAAATGTATAAAAAATGTTCCCGGCACCGGTGTGCGAATAAATCCCGGTAGATTTATTTGCCAATATATTAACCAGAATAGAAATAATTTATATATCTTAAAAAATTAAAACACCATTTATTATCGTTCTCCGGTCACTTCGTTTGTTCCGGAAGCAAAGCCAACAAAAAACTAATCGAAACCAACCGGAAATCTAAAAAAAAAATTTAATTACAATCCGTATGCGCATTTGGCATCGATTTACATTCCGTATACAGATTTCGCACACGAGCTCTGATTGGTTTTAAATTTGAATCTTCCCAATAAAATGGCGCTGGTGCCAACTATATACATGTAGGGAATTTCTAAATGCGTGCAGTAATTGAATTTAGCGTCAACGACACAAAAATTTTTCAGGATAAGTACTTTCGAACCAAATATGGCCTTTGCGTTTCGGGACATTTTCGGACCAGTGTTTCGGAAAATTTACGGTAAGACGTGTCGGGAAATGTACGGTCGGGACAAATACGGAAAAAGTACCTTCTTCTAAATCGTCCCGAAATATTCGGGATGGGTACGGTCGGGCTAGATATTTGATATTTTCGGGCCAATTACTATTCGGGATGTTTCAGTGTCGGGCCATATATAGCGAACCTAATTACCTACGTTCTACGTGCACAAACAAATTATTAATATGTATTCGATGTTACCGTCCGTTCCTTAATTGAAGTCCAAAACAGATCAACATTTAAGTAATCAGGAAATTGATTTCGTGACGAGGAATTCGCTTAATAGAATTAAAATTTTTTGTGCTAACAGGAAAGGAAAATATTATACAATATTAGAGAACGTATGCATGGCTGATAGGGATCTGTTGTGATATTCATACCATAAACGAATCTGGTTGTTACGAGAATATGTTGCTTAGCAATTTCTAGAATATTATCTGAACTCTGAACTCAACTAGGAGTCGTTGCTCTAGATACGACAATCGGTGAACCTTTGCAGACGAACATTTGTATTCATTATGATTAGTTTCCAACTAAACAATATATTAATATAAAAGGAAAACATTTTATTCCATTTACAAGAAATTGATAGACATACATTAAATACAATAGCGGAATAAGAGTTCTGAAAATGTACATAATTGTGATTTTATATTATATTAAAGACATTGGACCTGCAATTTTAATATAATATCCTAATATTATTTTGCAAATAGCTGGTTTCTTAACCCATTAACACCCAAATTATTTTTTTCTGTTAGTTTTTTAAAATATTGATAAATACTGCGTAATATATTAGTTTAATAACGTAATAATCTTCTAACCCTAAATATTTATCCTAGGAATAAAGTTAAGGGCTGTCCTCATTTGAGGACGCTGGGCGTTCCCTTTAAAATTTCTCCACATAATTCAAACCATTTACATATTTTAATAATTTATTTTATTTTTCAATATTTGCGTTTATTAGCTTGTATATGGTCGCGCAATTTAGCTTTCATAGGTTCTATCATGAAATTTAGCAAAACAATTTATACGTAAAGTTATGTTACATTTTCTGCAAAATGTTCTTGGCTTTGCATTGCAAGATAAAACTTGACAGCGCCGTTGTTTTTCACCTTTATCCATGATGTGATTGTAGCCATCAAAACGCACATTATCATAAACTAAAGCCTTGGAAGATACACTGGCTGATTATCTACCTTTTTGAAGCTGTCTGGCGTGGCCCAATTTCAGACAAAAACAACTGCTATATTTATTTAAATTTTTTTGATTGATGTGATACATTTAGAGTGCAGTAAGTTGTACAAAATATAACTATTTGCTTCTGCCATATCTAAAATACGGGTAAACAAACAGCAGTACCACTTTTTTTGCCGTACCGCAATAAAAATTTTTTGCAATAATAAGTCGTGGTGATACACGCAATCCATGTATTTATTATAAGTACTGATCACGTTTGGCCGTGATACTGGTACCTTTTTTTTTGTCTTTATCCTAACCTAAAAATGAAGCTCATGGTTCAACTGTGCCAAAGTTAGACCTTACCGTAACACATCTATTGTTAGTCCACTGTACTATTATAATTTTATAACTAGTATCAAACAGATAATTAGTTGTACCTCTTTTGGACTTTTCTATTTCTTTCACAGGTAGTAAGAGACACTTCCCTGTTCATTTATCCGGACTATTCCACTTGCTCAGAAACATTCTTATTTCTTCTTCTTCTCTTCTTCCTCGTACGTTAGAACTCAGAGTCCCGTGTTTTTCTTCAACTTCCTAGTCCTGGGATGCTGATGTCCAGCTTTCGTACCATCGCTTCGGTGGTCTTCCTGGGAGTCTGGAGCTGTTAGGTTTTTGGTCTTTGGCGATTTTTGCTATTCGGTCGTCGGCCATTCTCTCTACATGGTCTCTCCACGCTCTTCTCCTTGCTCTGGTCCATCTTACAACATCCGAAATCTTACAGGTATCTCTAATTTCCTCACTCCTTTTCATGTCGTGTAGTGTGTGTCCTGTTATGGATCTTAGGACTCGCATTTCTGTTGTTCTTAGCAAGCGTTTGGTTGTTGTGTTTTCCGCTCTTGTTTCTGCGGCGTATGTCATCACTGGTCTCACGCACATTTTGTAGATTCTGACTTTACTCCCTATACTCATGTGCTTGTTTCTCCAGATGATGTCTCGTAAGTACCCCGATATTAGAGCGGCTTTTGATGTTTGATTTCTTACTTCCTCCTTTAGATTCCTGTTACTCGTGATGTTAGCTCCAAGATATTTAAAGGTCATCACCTGTTCTACACTTTGATTGTAAACGGCGAGTTTGCATCTTCGGGGCTCTCTGGATATAGTGAGTGATTGTGTTTTCCGGGTAGATATTTCCATTTTATATTTATTTGTAGTTTGTTCGAACTTGTATAAGAGTCTTTGTAGGTTGTCTTCATCCTCGGAGACTATCACTGCATCATCAGCGTAGCACATTATTTTTATTTCTGCCTTTCCCATTCGATATCCCCTTCCATTTTGTTTTGTTTTTGTAATGATTCCATCCATGATGATGTTAAACAATATAGGGCTTAGGCTGTCTCCTTGTCTAATTCCTGTGTTGGCGGGTATTCAGCTTGTTCTATTTTCTGCTTTTACGAGTGTGTGATTGCCAGTGTTCAGCTCTCTGATGATGAACACAATATTCTGATGAACTTTCCTCTTTTCTAGGAGTTTTATGACGTCTGTCAGTCTTACTTTGTCAAATGCTTGGGTAAGATCTATGAAACACACATGAACGCCGGTTTGCTGAATTCAATAGCTTTTTCGGCTATTTGGCGGAGTATGAATATGACATCTATAGTGGATCTATTGTGTCTGAAACCTTGCTGCTCCTCACATATTCCCGTGCTAGTCACTTCTTCTGCCAATATTTTTGTCAACAGCTTCGAAACTGTGCTTAGAAGGGTGATTCCTCTATAGTTTTTCTCTCCTTTTTTGAAGATTGGGATTGTTATGCTGTCCTTCCATTCTGAAGGTACTTTTTGTAGAGACAATATTTTATTGTAAAAATCCTTTAATTCACCCATGAGTGCATCCCCCCATACTTGATCATTTCGTTCGTTATCTCGTCTATACCCGGTGATTTTCTGTTTTTTCAGAGCGGTTGCCGTTTGTTTGATTTTCTCGGTATTTATCGGTATCTGCCAAGTTGGTGGTGTTTCTTCATTTGTGGGTGTCTCCTTGGTCTCCGTGTTGTCCTCTTTATTACTGTAGAGTTGTTCAAAGTGTTTTTCCCAGTCTTCAGTAGTGATCTTTGAAATTTGGATATATTCGTTAACTGGTCTTTTTCTGTTTCTCAGCATATTCCAAATTCTTGTCTGTCCTCCGTATAGGTCGTGTTCCATATCGGCAGAGAATTTTTCCCAATGCTGTCGTTTAATTGACTGGATTTCTGCATTGACCCGGTTTCTGACCGCCTTATATACCTCGTACGTAATTGTGTTCGATCGGTATTGCAGGTACGCTTTTCGTTTTTCGGCTGCTAAGTCCTTTACCTCTTGTTTAAACCAAGGTTTAGTGTTTCGTTTTCCGGTGCTGGTTTTATCTCTTCTTCCAAGTGCTTCTTCGGCTGCATTTAGTAGATTTGTGCGTAATTTATTCCATGCCATTTCCACGTCGTCATCATTTTTTATGCCATTGTTTGCAATCTTCTGTTTCAGCCTTTGTTGGTATAGATGTTTTGTAGAATAATTTGCTAGTGCCTCCATATTGAGTTTACTGGTTGTTTCGTTCTGTTTTTTCTTTATTTGGTATGTCGTGACTCTTATTTTCGCCATTAGGAGATTGTGATTAGTAACAGCATTTGCGGAACTTAAAGCTCTTACGTCCAGCACTTGGGAGGGGTGAATGTTTCTCTTTGTTATTATATAATCTATTATGGACTCTTGTCCTCGTGTGTTTTCAAATGTGAATTTATGTTGCGGTTTATGTTGAAAGAATGTGTTGTTAATTCGCAGTTCGTTAAGGGCGCATATCTGTATAAGTTGTTCACCGCTGTCGTTGATTGTTTCTTCATTAAATCGGTTTTTGATCCCCACTATTGTTTCATTACCAATCCTTGCATTAAGATCTCCCAGGATAATTACTTCATCTTGCTTTGGGATACCGTCGAGGGTTCTCTGCAGGTTCTGGTAAAATGTGTCTAGTGTCTATCTCTACCCGGGGTTTGTTGATGTCAGGCGCGTAAACACTGATTATATGACTTGTTTTGATCTTCTGAAATTTAACTGTTAGTTGCAGCAGTCTGTCGTTGACGTAGTTTATGCCGCTTATGTTGTTTTCCCACTTTCCATTTACCAATATGCCTACTACCTACGTTGCTATTTCATTCTTTTCTCTTCCGCTGTATAAGAGAATGTAGTTTCCATACCTGGTGCTGCCCTTGCCTTTCTTTTTCGTTTCTGCTATAGCACAGATATCGATTCCTTTATTTTCCAGTTCCATTATTATTTCTTGATTTTTATTATTGAAAGAGGTTACATTCCAAGTCGCCACTATAAGGGGTTTGGGTTTTCTTATTCGTATTCGTTTATTCTTATTTAAAAGGGACAAATAAATTGTAGCTACTAAAATAATTGTCAAAAGGAGCTGTGTAGCCTTGATGATCTTCTACTACAGGTAACTCTTTCTGACTACCCTTGTTCGTAATTGGGTTCATGTTCCTGGTTATGTTCTTTTCCATAATAAAGAGAAAAGCAAATATCCGCTACTACCACATATGGCCCAGCCTAACCGTATTGGCTTTCCTTGTATAAATTGCTTGAGTCTATGGTGGCCTTAGTATCTAACCATCATTTCATCAATCAACAAGTGTGTCTGGAATATTCCCCACTTCTGAAAATTTTTATTTACAATATCAATGCTTTATTTTGAAGGATCTATCCTCCTTATTACCAGCAGCTTTTATATTATCTTCAAAACGTAATGCTGATTTCAGTTCCAAATATTGATTTCTACTAATTGCATTTTTTTGTATGGTATCCGGAAAATATCAGAAAACCCACAAACATTTAGAATATCGTCTGCTTCATCATTAGCTGATAAACATCGATAGAATTATTTTTAATGTCTAACATACTTCATAGAATCAAAGATGACATTATGTGTATCTGAATCAATACATTCATCATAATGAGGATGAGTTTTTGCTCTATAGGTTCGCAGTTTATTTTTTTGCGCTTTGATGCTGGTTGGTCTGCAGCCGAGCTTAGTTTGAATGTGCTTGGAAGCGATGATAACTCTGCCTTGCAAATACGGACAATGGTATATTTTCATCAGACTTTTCATCAGATGGTAACTCAACTTCTACCATTCCAGGAACATCTCAGCTCTGCTTCATCGAAATTTTCTTCGTCCGTCAGTTCATCGACATTTGGTGGAATAGCTAGCATATACACCTCAATTTCTTTACTCAATCGTATCTTTTAACGTAAGAAAGGTTTTTTTTGTTCACTGTGAAAACAAAATTCAAATGCAGGAAAAATGTGTTTGACGTCCAGCGTCTTTATTTGAGGACACTATTATAAGGAATTAATCTCGGTCCCTCGTATATGCTAGTAAAATTATTACCCCATCAGAACCTCCAATGAAACTAGAAATGACCACGGAAACTATTTGTCTTACCTTGAAGCATACAACATTGAAAATAATTATTTTCTTCAAACGTCAGTAAATCCGTCATTACTCGACTGTGTAGGCGGCCGTGAAGTTTCGTTTTTCCTCCGCCGGAGCTTTACTTTTCACTTTTCCGCCGGCGGAGGTAAAAGTGTTGTCATAGCAACATAGATACAATACAAACAGACAACAAAATATGCGTCAACAACTCAAGATTTATTAAACTACAATTTGTATTTATCACTCAATTTGTGACTGCATTTCTAAAAATCACTAATTTAGAAACAAATTGGTTATTATTTAATCGAACTTACTCAATAACTGCTTATCAATACGGAATTAAAACGCAATCGGAGACGCAATCTTTAAAAAATAATTATTGTTGACAGTGTCCACTGACAGCTTCATGTTACAAATTCACCGACACCGGTCTAAGCAAGGCCACCTACGACCGTGGTCTAAGCCGCCTTGCGAACCTATTTATCTTTAATAATAATTAGATATCATTACTATTAAAAAGAGATGTTTTTGCTTTAATTTGTCGACATTTGAAGAAAAAACAGCATATTTTATTTGGAGGAAAAGTTACTTTTCATGGCTTGCTCTCTATTACCAGCCTCACTCCGTTCGGCTGTTAAACACGAGCGCGCCATGAAAAGTATCACTTTTCCTCCATATAAAATAATATACTATTAGTAAGCTGGTTATTTCATATTACTTGACATGTTTTTCAAAGTAAAAATGGAAATAATTTTGATAACTAGCTTAGATTTTTTGAGCACACAACTAATAGAAAAACATAATTTGAAATCCTGTTGTCTCAAGTAATGATTAAAAGAAAAGAAAGTTCTTATTTTTTTTTTTAGTTAAAAGTAGAATTAAATACTTTTAAACGATAACTCGTAAAATCATTTTTACACTTGATGCTAAAAAAAATAATAATCACAAAAAGAGCGCACAACGCCACAGTTTATACCGTAAATTCGGTTACGGTATAAACTGCGACAATGCTTATATAATTTGCAGATATTTGTAGGTCAACTTCACCAGTATGAAACTGAATAAATAGAATTTGTTATACATTATTTAATTAAGTGAGGATACTTTACAATGGCGCCGCGGCACATTTTATTTAAGAGACATTCATTTTTTGCATCCTACGAAAAAGAAAAACTAGATAACTTATTCAGCAATTATTTTTAGTTATAAATTACGAATTTAGCAGAACTGATCAGTAAAATGGGAAGTAGTTTAAGGAATGTTGGAAATGAAAACGATCTCATCGATAAAATCCCGCTAATTTTTAAGCGCAATAAAACTGATGACTATCATGAATCCATGACAGTAGAAACACAGGAAATGCCAACAAATGGTTTAAATCAAAATGTATTCTAAATAGAGCAACGTCATTTATAATAATGGACAGTCCGAGTTACCAGTGGAGGATTGGAGGAAGAAATTTCAAGATAAATTTAAACATGAAACTGCTTTTAGAACTGACTTTCACCGGAAACCATCTCAAAATTATTAAAACATATATATAGTTTGTGAAATAGTTATAAGACTGTCATTATAATAGATTTGAGATAGGTTGGTCTGAAGCTGCAAGGAAACAAAATAAATAAACAGTTTCAAATGGAATGAACTTAAATATTATCGCCATTGTACAGGGCGGCTCGAATGTGAGTCTATGTGTGGGTATCTCAAAAACCGCAAGACGTAAAGTGTCAGACTAGAGCAATATTGAGCATTTAGTTGCCTAACAAATATGCCATTTAGAAACTTTTTAATTCCGAGTATTTCGGGAGATATCCGAAAAAAAAATTGAAAAATCGTTTTATTTGTTTCCTGGGCTTATTTAAAAACGGATTTCAAACTGAAATGTATTAAGTAGAAATAATTAGGTATGTATTATAGTTAAGATGTCAAATAAAGAAGAAAGAGAAAGGGCTTCTTTCCCCGCTAATCACTTCACCATTATTGGGATCCTCCCAACAGGGGATCCTCATAGTGGGGGAGTTGGTGAAGCGGAGTTGGTTGGGGGTTCCCTTGAGAATGGCTTCGCTAGTTAGCGGGTGGGCGATAGGCACATGCCGAAAGGTGGGAGGCACCAGGCACCAAACATTTCTCTCTTCATGTATACCTACGCGAATACGACCAATAGAAATGAGCACGCTCGATTGTTTGCTACGCCTCGAAAAATAGTTCCAGATTGAAATATTAATATTATGAAAGAATAATTCATATTCCGTTTTTTTTTTCGTAATTCAATTAGGTTCCTCTTATTATATAAAATAATTCTTAAGTAATTTTGGTAGCATTATTTTTAAGGATAACCTATTTTTCTGCTGCATAACATATATGAACACCTAAATTTACGTTGAAAATGATTCCATTTCGACACGCAAAGGAGTGTCGAAAAAAAGCCACTTTTCGACACTACTTTTGTTAACTGGTTGCTTTGGTATTAACAAAATTGTTCAATGTCGAGGCTTACTAACATAAATTGCGACACCGCTTTGAATGGGATTTTGACTAATGAAGGCGTCAAAAAAGGCAAGCTGGTCGCGCAACTGCTGATCGGGACTTATTAAAAAAACCTGTAAAATAGAAAAAAATAGGATAAGATACACGTTTTAAAAGATATTTAGCGCACTTGCACGTTAGGAAACCCCCCCGTTTCCTAATTTTGTGCTCGTGCGAAAAATATGGACTTTTAAAACTAGTATCATAATGTACTAATCCATAACGCTTTGCAACTAATAATTTTGACAAGGAAACATCGGATTCTATTCACTCACGACACTATAAACATGTAATAGCAAACAGGAAATAGTTAAAAGAGGTAGGTACTTACTTTTCTGAAATAATGTTCGCAGAGTACGACTATGAGTTTATTTACTTACGAATGTAATATTTGGGTTCAAATTATTGTATACTCCGTTTTCATGAACATGGCGACCAGTTCCTTCTAGACTACTGCCCTAACGCGACGTGGTCGGCGTGCGCGCCCAGAAATGGCCAACGCTGATTTGTGAACAATGTGAAGTTGTCAAGTAGTGACATAGGGCCCAGTTTACATTTATAAAGTTTCTAGCGGAAAATAGGTATACCATTTTGTATTTTTTTGTGTTTCCAGTTTGATTCAAGTTTGAACAATTTATATTTTGATATGCCCTATGTTCTAACAGATGCAATTTTTTTTGTCACGTCATTAAAAACAAGCTTCCGAATTTCCATGATACAGACATACTCTTAGGTGTCATTGGCAATAGCGCCGCAGTAGGGCTAAGTAATATTGCGGCTTGCCTAGTATTTTATAAGAGGGAAAGGAGAAGAGGCACGATTTTGGTGATTTCATATTTAGTAAACAAATCTGTCTATTTTTTTTATATGACTTTGAAAATTATCAAATATTGAAGTTTTGCGTTATGTAAAGCAACTATTCAAAGCGTTTGCATCAGTCCTATTCGAAAGTTAAAAACCTACAACAATATCTTAGTATTCATAACTTGAATAGAAGCATTAGTTTCTAATCTACATGGAATGCTTAGTCATGTTTATAATAACTGTGAGAGGCGATTCGATATTTGAAGGGCCAGAATAAATTTAAAGAAAGCGTTGGTACATCAAAAACGAGGTTACATCCCAGAATACAGGAAAATTAGAAAAAGTCTCAAGGTATTCCAAGGTAGGAATATAGTATGTACTTAGTACCTTGTTGAGGGCATACCTGCAAATATTCGCAAAAAAAATCCTTAACATATTTGTTCGAGCGAGCATTAGTACAATAAACATTTATTAGTTTTTTAAATATCATATGAGAGAATACTAAATTTACGATTTCTAATATGCCCAGAAAATTTGTTATATTGCAGACTTTTTTCAAATCAAATGTTTTAAAAAAATACTAAAGACTTTTTATCAAACGCATATCAGTTTATTTACAAGGTGCTTCGTACAATCGAGCCAAAACAGGACTCTATTTCGATACTATCCCTTAAAACAGCAGAATAAAACTCACTGATGTGGTGATACGAAGCTAATGCTTGAATTTCGCTAAGTCGTTTTTTATTTCACTATCCTATTTAGAAGTATTACTTCTAAGTAAAAATATCCTTTATTTCATATTAATTATTGCGTTGTATGCAACCTAAAATTTATTTTTACTTGCAATACTTCTCTATTCGCTTCAAGCGAAAACTCTCTAATTAATTAAGTTGACCAGGTGTCACCTTATCACCATACATAAATGTACTTTATTATAACGTCAATGCTGTCGTTTAGTCACGTGCGCTGCCTATTATATCAAGGTAAAATGACTAAAATGACGGGGTGAAGACCGTTTCCGGTTACTTTGAAGAACGGCACTAAAGAACCGACCAGGTATATGTTTTTTGTTTGTACAAGTTTCGTTTATATGAGCCAGTATCAATAATCAGCAAATTAGCGGCGCACATTGAGAAGATGAGTGTAAACCTGCTACCCTAAACAAGTTTTGAGCACGACCCTTGGTGTATGAGTGAGACAATTTGCACAAGTCGAACCAGTATGCAAAGAGGATTTCGGACGAGTTTTTTTTATTATGCTTCTTCTACGACTGTGAATTAAACCCGGAGTTTGCGAAACTCCGCGCAAAAAGGAAAATGGTTTAATTAATAGCCCATAAAACAAGGCCCATTAATCCGTATACGAATATCCGCAAACACAAGTCCGGGTTGCGTATTGGTATATTGTACTATTATTCAGAGCAGCTATACTCTCATTCGTAGTATACTATGGCTTTATGTTACGCGTAATTTCAAAATACAATACATGCCGCGATTCAGAGCACGACACTGTTTTAACGGTCTGCAACGCAGTATATAATGGGTTAGTTTCGGTTAAGTTGGTTAACCCGAACTAACCCAAACTACCCTAAACTAACCCTAACTATTCCACACTAACCCAAACTAACCTACCCTTGTAGGTCATCGCCTTCTCAGTATGTTTATATGTTTATATTAAATCACGATGACACTTCATGATGGGCATATGAATATAAGTGCTGTCTAAACGTTATTGGCCCTGTGTGGTCTGAATGTTTTCTTTAAGGCATCTTTTAAGATATAATTTCGAGAGCAGTTAGTAAGTTAGTCGCATTAGTCGCATTGAAACCTTCTGCGTGCATTTTAGTAAAAGTAATTAAAACAGTTTTCTTGCAAGCCAATTCCATTGTGTTTTATTTTACCCATAATCCAACAACACTAACCCATTATATACTGCGTTTCAGCCCTTAAAACAGAGTCGTGCTCTGAATCGCGGTACATATTGCATTTTGGAATTATTATGCGTAACATAAAGCCATAGTATACTGCGAATGAGAGGACAGGTGCTCTGAATAATAGTACAGTCCAATATGCCAATACGCGTCCGGGTTTATTGCTTTATTACTGTTCAAAGAATTATTAATGAATAAAGGAATTCAATACTTGGAGCTCCCAATTTACTCTTCCATATCTCTGTCTGGACTATGTTTTGACATGTTATTAGATTATAAGAAAAGCTATATTTTGTTTATTTCAATTAAATAATATTTATCTTCCGGTTCGTTATTGGTCGAGTCAATATCGCGTGGTTCAGGGACCGTTTTGTCTCCCCAAGGAAGAAGCGGACGTTCCAGCCAGCGTCGCCTGTGCCACTTCAGGTATAAGTGTTTGTCTATAGCCAGAGGAAATACAAAGTCTGGGGCTTCAGTCTGTGCCGTTGGAAAAAGTCGGTGGTCGTGACATGGTCCAGAGCCAGACAAGGGCGTGGTCAACCCGAAATAGGGCCCTCGATCCAACAAGGGTGTAACCTATCTAGGAGGGTCGACCCAGCTCTGCTCTAGCTAGGCCCGGTGGAAGCCGTACTGGCAAATTGCCTCGAAGAAGTGCCAAACTGCCTCCTTCTTGAAGGGGATTCAAACCGTTATCGTTATCATATTGCCATTAATGCCATTAGATATTTAGGTTAGTTTGGTTTAGTTGGTTGCGCGAACAATGCAGGATGTTTTATATTTTTTTTCTACGAGCTTGTGAAAAGTAAGACTTTTCACACTCATTTTAGTGTGAAAATTTACACATTTACAATTGGTATACTTTTCGTACTAGTGTGAAAAATTGCTAATTTTCACACGAACGTAGAAAAAAATATTGTATGACATGCGTGTGAAAAGTTCTATAAGGCACTTGTATGAATTCTGCCCAGTGCCTTAAACATGCACTTTTCACACTTGTATCATAAATGGCTATTAAATTATATTTTATTTCACTTCAGTTAAATAATTATACAGCTGAAGCAAAGTCTACAAAATAAAATATTATTTAAATTAATATTTTATTCTGTAAACTTTGGCTGAATTGTTGTACGTGGTTTCTATATAGTCTGTGCATAAAATCTTGAACCCTGTCAAGTGATTTTGGCTCCATGTGGAATGAAATCACGACGATTGCTGTGGAGTTCAGCCTATTTGAAATGTGGAAATTTTTTGAACTAGACAAAAAAGATTGTAAATGGAAGGTACGTGCGTAAAGATGATATATCCATGTGCAAAGTGTTTTGCGCATATATTGTACAATGTTCCACTTTCAGAAAAAAATTTATCTGTGCAAAACTTCATTTCCTCAGGCAGTCGTAAAATAATGGCAAAATGAATGTGTAAAATTCGCATCCGGCTATTAAATTTTTCGCTAGAGAAAATATTCGCAACGGTTTATTTATAGCCGCGGCGTTATTTACCGATAACGTTTCGATATGTAGAATAAGCTTCTCGCGTGCTATACTTAAGAAAAGTGGGCAAAGAGTATTAAGTGAGACAATAATTGTATTGCTGAAAGATCATAAAAATGAAAAATATATCTTACTGGAAATGGCTTTCAGCCAAATTTTCTGAGTATTTTCGATCTGCTCGTCATAAGGTCTCATAAATCAAAAAGAATATGTATCTACCTACACTTCCTACACTACACTTACTTTTTGACGTATAAATATTGTCAGCAAAAGTTTAGACTGGCAGCCAGTTATAGCATTTAAAATAGTATATTAAGATACTAGCTTTAAAAGACCGTGTTTTATCGCACGAGCACGAAATTAGGAAACGATCCGCTTGCGGGGAGTTTCCTAACGTGCGAGTGCGCTAAATATCTTTTAAAACGTGTATTTTATACTATTTTTTTCTATTTTGCAAGTTTTTTAATGAAAAACATTAATTTATTTAAGTCGCGATCAAAAGTTGGACCGTCATCTTGTCACTTTTGACGTCTGTATTATTAGGAATCCCATTCAAAACGGTGTCAAAATGTTTGCTAGTGAGCCTTGACATTGAACAATTTTTGTTAATATCATCGCAACCAGTCAACAACTGGCAGTAATAAAGTTTAGTTTTTATCAGCTTGTTTCAGTTAAATTACAGTTCATTTAATTAGATAGCAGACAGAGGCAAATGGGGACATCGATAATAAAATAGTTAATAATAAACCCGTGCGTTACACCTGCGCCGCCGCCAATGCTGTTTACGTTTTTCCACTTCATGCATTTGTATTCATGCAATGCCGTCCGCTCTCTGCGGGGCGCAACCAACAAAAACTAACCTGAACCATGCCAAAAAAAACCAATAATCAAAAAAAAAAAAAACCGCCGGGCGTCGAACCAATTACGTCGCATTCTAATCGCGAGAGCCTTACTACCTGAGTCAGATATTCACATTCCCGCTTCTCTCCAAAAGCTTCATACAAATGCGTGCAAAACGTAAACAACATTGACTGGTGGAGTTAGAGTTAGCCAATCAGGCGGCGTTATTAAACTGGGGTTCTGTAACGCGGAGGCTTCCTAAATACGCATCCGGTTAGCATTTTAAGATCCTTTACAGTCCAAGAGCACTGTACTATATTAGCCGCTTCTGATTGGTGGGTTAACGTCACTTATCCTTATACACTACACCTGCACATTATCAACGGTCCAGCGAATTAATTACGACAGTACTGCAATGGTCAGATTCTGTGTTTATGATACGGACGCAAGACCCGAGTTCGGTTCCCATCGGTGGCGAGACAGCTTCTTTTTATAAATTTGGGTGAGTTTGAGTTAGTTTTGTTTGGTTGCGCACCAAATCGAGCGAAGCGAGCGGAGGGCCATGAGTGAATAGTTAATAGTACTCTAAAGTGGCGTTAATGCACCAATCAGAAACAACTAGTCCTGGAGTGTTTCTCCAGTAGGACGACAAATGGTATTTTTTGTATGTATAAGATACGGTTCTGAAGTTAATTTTTTATAACAAATTACGATATTTTTTTTTTTAATATTAAACACATGTTAGGAATAGGTCTCCTATTACCCATTTTATATGATACATAAATTAAAAGAAAATAAACTTGCCGTCTTCATATATTCCTTTATACGGAGTAAATGGAAACATTTAACTCCAAATTAACACGTTAAGCGCCACGGCCAACTGGCTAAACTTTCCGCCGTGGCTTGTCGGAACCAATTGCCGGAAATTACCATTATATAGTGCTTCAATTTACTCCTTCTTGCCCACATGACAAGTAAATTTAAATGCCTGAATAGAAGAACACTTCCACACGGGCCACAGCGGCCACAGGAAAGCACCAAAGTGTATACATTTGCGGTCATACGGCCGGGAGAACTTTTAATTTCCGGTCCAAGCAGTCGGCCACTGGTGACCGCCGTGGCCCAGTGGGAAATATTCATGGCGGTCATCAGTGATCGCCGTGGCGCTTAACGTATTAAAAATCAAATAGTCCCCTGCTTTGCTTCAAAATATGTAATATATAGTTTTTTTAACAAGAATATACGAAATTTCGAAATATAACAATTGTTCCTATAATTTCTTAAAATAAGTGTCCACCATTATTCCTACTGGTCACAAGTGGGATCAGTAATTGACAATTTTAATAAGTCATTTAAGCCCCACTGAAAAGGTCACTAATTATGTCTTCAGTGGTGTATTTACGCTAAAATATTTTCACGACATCAATTTTAATTATATATGCTACTAAAAATATGAATGATGTCGGAAGATATATTTAATTTTACCCAAAGATATTGATTATATTCTTTAATTAGAAATAATTTACTTTCTATACTAAAATAAATATTGATTTGCTATTTTGGTGGTGCTTTTATTAGTAAGCAATAAGTTAAAACGGTATACAGGGCCGTACGATATATGTTTATTATAAAATAAACATGTTCAGGACAAAAACATATCACTCAACACTTGCACCATTTTTTGTAATAAGATATTTATTTGAAGTCACAAAAAGTATCACTTAGTGGAGGCGGGCCAGGTTCAGTAAAATTTATTTTTATTTTGATGGTGCAGACGCGAAACTTTATAAAGTTTTGACAGGTTAACAACTTCTTCCGATCCGAGAAAAGATTTTAATTTGCTTTTAACGTCTTTTTACGGCAGCACTGTCTTAAGAATTCGGTCGATTGTTTATCTTCTTCTCTTTCTATTAAATCTTTCTAATGGCGTCATAAAATCTGCGATGATTGATAGATCGTTTCACGTTAAAGTATAGGATGATATTGTAGAGGAAACTGTTTATATGTTAACGTTAACTTGTTTAAAAATGCCAAGATACAAATTCCAATAAAATAAGTTTACTTGTTCTCTAACTGTTCATGATTTTTTTTTCATTTTTTAATAACTATTGCTCTAGGTATATTTTTGAAAATTAATATTGAGTTCGCTGTAAATGCTCAGTTGAAAATTGTCTTATTTTTATTTAACTCTATGGCCAAGTAATTCAAATTTGGAATGATAATTTTCAAAAGCTCCGTGGTCCACTAGTTATACGCGTTGTTACGTGTGCGTACAAAACACATTTTTACTCCGAATATTCTGTTTTTCAGTAAACTCATTATTTCAAATAAATACCTAAGTTTGCAGCTAGAAACCCAGAGCTACGTCATATTTTATACACTATTCTTGAAAAGACGTACGCAATTATTTTCATAATATGTTTACAATTTGGTTTGCAAATAGTAACTAATATGTTTGCTCCTGACTCTGTTTACTTAGCACATATTGATCTTAGAGCATTGAAAATTATCCTCAGTTCCATCAAGATTAAGAAGATCTCTGGAATGAATGAAATATCTGTTTGAGTTCTTGAAAATCTCCCTGATTGTGCTGTAATGCCCTGTAATTCAGTAATATTACGAGTTATATCGGACAAAATTCTGAAAGTTTTGAAAATTGGTAGGAATGTTAGGGATGACATAAGAAATACTAAACTGAAAAGTTCCCACCTCTAAATAGTGTGCTTCATCCCCTAGGACGTCGTTTTACCCCCTTTTTCAAGTTTTCTAGATTATCTCGAGACTTGTGCACTCTTTGATAAAAAAAACTTATATAAAAAAATATTCCTCATAAATTTTTCTACAAAAAAATGTTCCTTTACATTTTTTCCTAAAATTAATAATAATGTGAGAAATAAGGCGTATACATAAGGGTTACTTCCAGTTACACAGTAAATGCAATCTAATATATAATATAATATAAAATCTGAGCAGCCCTTGATACAAATAAAAAGTTGTATTATGGCAACAGCCCATGGTACAAATGAAAAGTTGTATCATGGCAACAGCCCATGATACTAATAAAAAGTTGTAGGTATCATGGCAACAGCCGTCATTTACATTTGGCGCCCGCCCTAAAAGTTGCCGCAGTTTATACCGTCATTCGGGTACGGTATAAACTGTGGTAATGCATCATCGTAGGGACCTTGAGTCATCACAGAGGGTGTAGTGGGAGAAAATAAAACTTATTACGCTATCGAATGTGAAATAGTGGTTATCGATTTATATTTTAACTTTTTTTGGGTAAGACCACTTTGGGCGCTTTGGATAATCAGCCATATTATATTTAAGGAATTATATATCCCGCTCTTATTTCGTTTGCGCTTTATTTACCAAACAATGAGACATTTTAGGGGAAATTGTTTAAAACCTTTTTTGTAGAGAATTTTATGAGGAACAACTTTGTATATAAGTACTTTTACCTATCATGCACTGTTTCGTAGATAATCCGAAAAAAAAATTGGGGTGGAAAAAATGTTGTAAGGGATGAAGCACATGCTTTAGGGGTGGGAACTTTTTGTTTTACTAATATTTATGATATCCTTGATATTTCTACCAATTTTTAAAACTTTCAGAATTTTGTCCGATATATTACAATTTTAACTGTAATATTACTGAACTACTGGTAAATTCAATAAATGTTTCATTTAATACTAGCACCTTGCCACCATGCACAAAGACTGCAGTGGTTGAGCCTTTATTGGAGGAAAGTGAAACGGATGATCTCACAAACTTTCGTCCAATTTCACTTTTACCTTCGCTGTCTAAGATCATCGAATCACTTGTCAAAAGAATAATGGCTCTTGTAGAGAAGCATAGCATTTCGATCGCATCTCAGTTTGGTTTTCAGAAAGGTATGGGCACGCATGATGCAGTGTTTTATTTTCTGGAGGGAGTGTATACAGGTCCGAATGGGATGTCCACTGCAGTGTTCTGTGATTCCTCCAGGACTTTTGACTGTGAGTCACATAAAATTGCTAGGAAAGCTTTCTTAGTACGGCTTTAGGAGCATTCCACTTCGATGTTTTCTTCCTGGGAGAAGGCAGATTGTGGATTCGAGGGGCCAAATGCTTGTGACGTAGTTCACCAGGTACCCCAGGGATCAGTGGTTGGGTCTGTCTTGCCCCTTTTTCATGTGATCTTGCATCACTTAATATCCGGAGTCATTTTACTGTATTTGCAGACGACACCACATTTTTCTAGTGATAGACCCAGTGGAATTTATTGCTATACACTTTCTCCATGATCTAAGAGCATAAGGGTGTTAATCTTTTATCTCTACGTGCCAACAAAACAAGTATTCTAGGGTTTGAGCTGGTCTTAATTTGGATGGTTGTGCACTAGAAAATTAACAGTTCATTAGGTTCCTTGGCATTATAACTGATGACAAATTGAAGTTCCATAACCATATCCAGAGCTTGAACCAGAAGCTCGCGAAGGAATATTACGCCATTAAGATTGTGTCAATGAGCTGAGAAGAGCTGTCTCAAGGTCAGTCTACTTCTCACTTCTGGAAAGCCACTCTTGGTATGGTATTGTTTTCTGGGAACTCCGCAACCGATATGTATTTAACGACGACTTTGTTTTCCAAAGAAAGCATTGAGGTATATTTGCAGCCCAATTTTCGTGATTCTTGAAGCCCATTATTCAGACAGCAGGAAATTTTAACGCTTTGCTGTATCCTTATATTGGGAACTGTGTGTCTAGTGTTTAAGATATATGGATGGAGGTAATGATGTGATTAATGTGTCATTGTCTAGTAATAAATATAATGCGAGAAAGAGCAACAATCTCACACTACCAATACCTGGGAGCGCACCAATTATATGAACCCCTAATTTTTGAAAGCGTTAAGATTCCTTTCAGAAGATGTTAAAGATCTCGAACACAAAAGGAATTTAAGAAGTCTGTGTATCACTTCTTAAGAAGAAAGCTTGATACAGTTTGATGTATGATGACTGCAACTAGAATCTTTCCTGTGATACTGGAACCTGATGTGTTTGTTTGTACTATACCATTTTTATATTATTATTTGGTTCTACTTTCAATATTGTTAGAATTAGTTAACGCTTTGTCAACATATACATTGTATTTTGGACAATAAATATGGCTTATTATTACTATTAGTGGTATTATTATAAATATTCATGTAGCTTAAATAAAAGTAAGGAACTGTTACAGGGCGCCCAAAAATATTAATAAAATAAAAAAAATTAAGAAGACAAATTTTATCTGGACTTTGCCTATTACCGTTTTTAACTAGAGTTTTTTATAATTACCCGTGGTAAATTGCTGTAAACGTTCGGTATATATACGTAGAATTATTATGGCAGCATATAATTTATGTCTCGCCAATCAAATGAAGAAGTCATAGATTATTTGCTTCGTCCAATATAATATCTAAATATTTATGTATCATTTTATCAGAGCAGTATCTAGGGGGATGCAAGACGATCTCACCCAAGAATAATAAATTAGAGAGGATGGTTATATCGGCCGGCTTTTTTCACCGACGACAGCTGTACTATCGTGACGTAGCCACGCGACCAAGTTTTCGCGAAAGGCTTAACATACATATGGCTAGCGATTGCAATCCAGCAAAGTGGGATCCCGCGATCCAGCGGAATCCAGCTCAATTTTAGGCTCTGCGGGATCCCGCAATATCTTGCGGATCAGCAATGCGAATCCGCAAGCATCAGCCGAGCCGGTGGATTTTTTTCACATTGTGGAGTTATTCTGAATAGGCTAATAAATAGATCCCCGTTGAAAAAATTAAAAAATTTTGATTTTCCATTTTTTTATTAACTATTGAAAATCAGTAAAAAATAAAAGATTTTTTTTCATCATTTCTTTTGTTTTTATTATTGAAATAACTTTGGAAATATGGCAGATACGGCATGTTGATTTACTTACAGCATCCAATTAAGTATGACCAAGAATTGAAAACGCCCAATCCTACATTTGTAATGCCAAAAAAGAATAAGTTATGGCAAGAAATGAAAAACATTTTATGCAGAGTCATTAAAGACGATACTGAGAACATAGAAATTGTAGATGACGTAAACGTAGATGCAGATAATAGCCAACAATCTCTGGAAAATAATTTAACTTTACAAGAGGAAATAGAAATGCAGTTAAAACAAGACAATGAAGATTACACTAAACAGACAGAAACTACAAAAGAGAGAAACGTTGATAAAATATTAAAGAAAGAAATGGCAGCATTTGAAACCGATGCGATGGAGTGAAAGGAAAATATTTGATTTTGTTGCACGACTATTTATTAACTATCAAGCCAACAAATGTAGAGGCAGAAAGAGCTTTTTCGGCCGCTGGCTACATATGTAGTTCTATAAGAAGTAGGTTGGGAGATAAAACCATTGATGCCATTTGTTTTTTAAGATCATTATTTTCAAAAAGAGAAGTGACTGATTATTTGATTATTTCATATTTGTGACTGATTATTTGAATATTTCATATTTCTAACGTTACAATTAATTATTTAGTAAGAAAAATTAAAAGACTATTAGTAAACTAAATTCATATGATACTCTTTGTGAATACAAAAGACTGATTATGACTATTACCTCAGATAAAGATTAGAATTAATATTTTTAGTTAACTAGTATAGTACAAAAGTACCTACAAAGTTCTACGAAATGTTGATATTTTTTTTTGGTTCTGGACTGGACCTTTTATTAATAAATAAGTAGCCAAACTGGTAAAATAATTAGTCAATTATTAGTAAGTAAGGCGTTGTTGATTTTTGTATTTTTAATAAAAAGTTGATTATAACCATAATAAGGACTTCCGTTTCGTCTTCGGTCGAGGGTGCACGTGTCGGGTATCGGCCATTTTGTTCCAGGCTGCATATACATAATATGTTAGTTTTGGGAATTCATGGTGAACGTTCAGGGACCGGGTAGTTTTCTCCCCGAATAAGATACGGACGTCCAGCCGGGGGTTTGAGCACCGTGCATGCATCAGATTTTTGTGAACGTTCAGCCGGTGGTGTTCGAACCTTAAAACAAGCCGTGCAAGTACAAGTCTGAGCCCCCAGGAGTACATACTCGACATACTGAGGGCTCTAAAAATAGTATCTCTATCCATCAAGGTGTAACCAATGTAGAAGGGTCGCTCTACCTCTTGCTAAGCCCGGATAGGGGTCGTTACTGGCTGAATTTTCTTACGAAAAAGGCCATCAGAGAGTTTACTACTACTACTACTATAACCATAATAAAGTTTATTATTTTGAATTCCATAGAAAAGCTATAAACTACGCGGGATCCCGCAGGATCCCGCTGTTACGAAGTCAATCCAGCAAAAATCCCGCGGGATTGGAAACAGTGCGGGATTGCAATCCCTACATATGGCAAAGACGCAGCGCGGCAATGTGTTTAAACTCAAAGTTTTAAATGTATAATAAAATTAAACTATTTGTTTTGAAATTGCTGTTTTTTTATTAATAGATAGTGGAAAGTATTGTTTTACAAGATTTTTTTATTTGAATTTAAACAAATCTGGATAAGCCAAAAGTAAATACAAGTGTAACGATTATATTATTTCTAGCTATCTAAAATATCATATCCAAAGAGAAAAGTTAAACATTAATTAGTTGAAAATTCCTTTTATTCTACAAAGAAGTATATTTGTATCTATGTATATGTTTACTGATATTCAAAATAGTAATTTTCTTGTGGCACTCAGAGTTCGGCATTCTATTAATTTCCAAATTACGGAAAATAAATCTGAATTAAGAAAGCCTTAGTTTTACAATTTGTGAGTATTCACTAGTAAGTGTTACATTCATAATGCTAGTAAAATGGGTGCTTATGAAAGCACCAATCCTTAATATATGATTCGACACTGCTGTGTGACGTAAAATATTTATGATATTCTAACGTGATAAGCAAGGTCACAATCTAAGAAAATTAAACAATGTATAAATAAAAATGTCTTTCCAGTGTATGTATATGAACATACCTACTTTTTTAAAAATATTGTTTAAAGCCTAAATAGCCAAGTGACATACTGTGTAATAAAACCATCAGTTTGACAACTTTTCTACAATATTAAGTAAACTATTATTATTCCTCCCAGACTTGCTTACATTTAAAAATAATTTAAGTTGTTCCTACCTTATTTAATAAAAAAAATAATAAAAACACTACACTGAAATATACTCTGCAAAGCAGGCACTGTGGTCTCTACTTTCATCCTCAATTTATGTGATTTTCTTTAGGATCAAACGAAAAATATAATTAATATCAAATTTCTCAGTGTTCAAAGCACCAAAACACAACTATCAATGGTTTTAAAACATCCGAAAATATCGCTAAAAAAGCTAAAAACACAACAAAAACATACAAGATGCAATGCCAGCAATGGCGAAATGAAGGCCCTTTGTCGTGCAGCAACGACGATAAGGGTGAGGGGGCCGCGGAGCACGGAACGATAGTAAGTGAACATAGGTTCTTATGGGAAGTAACCATCCTTCTTTAGTTTGTTATTCTTGTATTTCACCCTTCTCTGTACTATACACTCGATTTATATTTACTTTGTCATAGCCTACCCAACACAGCTAATCTATATACTATATAAATAACTGGATACTGGAAGCATAAGTTCTTATTAAAACATATTAAAAAAAGAAAAAAATATATTGTTTATAGTTGATGAAGTCCGTTAGAGAAAACATTGCAATAACATCATGGATGTTTAACTCTGCTACCTGTGTTAAATACAGACTTCACTAAAAAAAATTAAAACTACTTATGTTAAATAAAATGTATATTTTTATCATAAAATCTATACACTACGATATTAATCTAGTGTTTTCGCTTACTGCTCTAAAGATTTTGTATTTATTTAAAAGGCGATTTCGAATGTCCCCAATGATAACGCACGCCAAAATTTTTGCTAATCATCAAAATATTTTTTTCAATTCGATTATTATACGTTAATAATCAGATATCAAAACAGCATTTCATGTATAATCCATCTGGCAACCAGAATGGCAATTAAAATATTTAGTGCTTCTCCCGATATGCGTGACTTCATTTAGGCACGTCCCCTCCTGAATAAATTTGCAATAATTTATAATAGCCAAATATAAATTCTAGCCTCCCCTGCTATAACAACTCTACTTTAATCCTTAAAATTCACTCCATGCATTTTTTAATGCCACGTTTTTACGATTATTATCGTACATCTTGCTAGGCATTACTCTTTACACGGAAAGTTATTCCATATTACTCTTATAAACCTACTAGTTTTATCATCACTTGCTCTTTTGATACCTAATCAATAATTTTCTTCACTTTACCCTGGGTTTATTTTTAAAACCTGCCCAACAAAACTATTTTAACTACCTACCCTATATAGGTAGAAATAACGTAAAAGCTGAAGTTTGACTTTTTATTAAAATGTTAAATAATAAAACTGAAAAAGACAAAAGTATTGATGTCAAAATATGTTCTCGGCTTAAGTCGGTTATAGAGCACAGTACAATAAGATCGTCAATGTCTCACTTTGTCACCTACATCAAATACACACTTCACTAGAAAGAGTTAAAACTAATTATGTTAAACATAAAATCTAAGCACTACACAAAAACACCTCTTCAAAGAGACAAAGCGATCACTAAATTTTAGCTCATGACGTCATGCATGTGGACATTTGCGATTTGGAGCGAAGATGTCGGAGAGGGGCTTGCGGGTGATGGAAGGGTAATTGCGATCCTGGCAATGTTGCATCCAATTGCGCAGGCGCAATTGGTTGCAACGTTGCCAGACTACTCTACTACGATAGTAGCGAATATTAGGATGCCCGCATATAAAGAAGGTATTTCTTACATTACAAATCTTCAATATTGTAAAAAACATATTCCCATAACATATTCATTATTCATTCCACTTTTTATAATGTGTTATTTCGTAATTTATTTATTTAATTATCTAATATTACTACCTTGTTTGTGCACTTTCCTAAAATAATACTTTCCTTATAGAGCCGACAACAGCGCATCATCTGAGCGATGTAACAGACAGATGAAGCAAAACAAACGATTAGCTTGCAAATTTGCCGGTAATGTCTGCGGTAAATAGTGTCATTTTCTTGCAATTTTCTGAAATCGAAACTATTTACGTGCTTTTAAGAGCGTGAAACTTGTACCTAATATTTTGTTGTATATTCAGGCATACAATTTATATTATAAGGCGTATTTTTAAATGCGTAAAAGCATATATTTCGGTCTTAAAGGCCTGTTGCTTTTGTGGTGGTCGGCGGATTTGTTTACAGCACAGTTTACAAATTTACGACAAAACTAGTTAGAAGCTATGCGCCGGGATAACTTTGAGCCCACAAACATCACGAAAGTATGTGAAGCTCATTTTCCTAGTAGGTAGTATAATAAAAAGTACAACAATTCAAGATTCAAACACTGGCACTGGTAGGTTTTTACAACAGATTTAGTAAAATCACGGCTAAAAGAAGACTGTATACCATCTATTTTTCAAATTGCCCTAGTTATTATATGAGCTACCTGATTATGACCCAGATGAAAATTGCTCTCGACAAGACTTTTCCCAAATTAAAACTTTATTTTCTCAAATTTTAATAAATGATTATCACTTTCAAGATATTAAAGATGTATTGCCGTTATTTACATATTTAGGTGATTATTGTTGCTATATTACGTTAAAAAAATTAAATGTGGTGATTTAAATAAATATTCTTTTATAAGTTGATAAATGAATTTGAGGAGATATTTCTAACTATAATACAAGATCGTTCATGGTTCACTTAATTTTGGAAAATTGTATTGAACAAAAACATGTCTCACATGTATGCGCTAACCATAATGGAAAAGACGTTTTAAAAATAATTCTCAAAAGTATTACCCTCTTAAAAATATATTGCCCTAAAAATAGCGACCATACCGGTTTATAAAATTTTTAATAAAATATTTGTATTTTCAAATATGTAACTTTGAAATTCTATTAATATGACTAACGCTAAATTTTCAATTTTGTGTTTTAAAGTAGTTAATTCAGATCTCTGAGAAGATTTTTTCGCTGTTACTGATAATTTTGAAAAGATTTTACTGCTGAAGGAAAATTTATCTTAATCTAATAGCATACACTATCACTTATTGAGCACAATTTATTTAAATGAATATATATTATTATGTGAGTGAGTTTTGTTTTATCTCTAAGTTACAAAGCTCAATGTGAGTGTAAGCTCTTACTTAATAAAGAACCGCCAAGCTTCAAAGAAATGGCCGATAGCAAAACATGCAGGAAAAAAATTAGACATCACCACCTTAAGATTAAAATCGTTTTTTAAATTATTAATAATAATAAAAAATGTAATTTAAAAAAAAAAAGTTTTCGTAATATAGTTAGTTGAACACCACTGGGTTTAACTAAGAGCACTTTCAGTGACACTGCTGCAGCAGTAAAGTGCTATTAGTGAGGAGTATTTTACTACTTTACAATATTTGCCCCGGGGCACTATTCTGTAGTAATATGCTAAGTGCATGCAAAATTTCTGAAAATTGTTCACGTTCGTTTCTTGCCTGTAAACAACTAAGTTGGAGTTTGAAGCATTCAACAAGATGTAATGTAACAACAAATTTTATCCACAATATTATGTTACCACTTTGCGTTTTATTGATAATTGATTAGAGGATTGATTACAGGGTGTTGCTAGCCGCCGTGCCGTTCTACTTGGGAATAATACTAATTAAGTATATAAAGAAACAAGAAAAAACAAATTTCATTCATTACGAAATTAAATTAATTGGGTGTTCATACTTTGAAATTCTGTTTTGATGCAATACCTGGGTTCTTTGGGTTATCTCATGATGAATTCCTATCTTGATGCATTGTCTCAAGACGAGTTTTATTAATTTATGGCAGTGGCCATCGATGCACGATTCTTCAAAAAAGTGATAGTCAAAAGAGTCATATATGCCACTTGGCAACTTCTGTATGGTATTTATTATTAGTATATTGCACACATATTTTATATTTTTGTTAAAAATATTTGTTGTTTTATGAAAAAATCTAAAGTATTTTTCGGGTCCAGTTAACATGGCGCTATCAAAAATAATTTTTTTTCTAAAAAATAACAAAAAATTAGGTATTCTATATTAGTTTTCTAATGGAAAAATGCGGAAAATTATTTTTTATGTTTTTTGGAACATATTTGTATCGAGCGTACAGGATCTCTCTTTACGTTTTGTCTTGAAACATTTGAACATATATATTTTTTATTAGCCACCCGTTATTTCATATTAAATCATACCCAATTCATGCCTGGCCCTCCGCTCGCTGGGGGGTGGCGCAATCAACAAAATCTAGCACCAACTAATACAAAATGTAGGCGAAAACATCCTTCTGAATTAATTTGCATAATAAAGGCAAATGGCAATACACAAACAAACAAAACGAAACGAAGCGAAATCACAGAATAGAAAATGTTGACAAACGGGCGGCGGAATGTCAGAAACCCCATCCCGCCGACCACTGAGAGCGAAGAGCGACTGTAAACCTACGCGAATACTGCCAATAGAAAATAAGCATGCTCTATTTTTTGCTACGCGTCGAAAATTAGTTCCGGATTGAAATATTGATATTATGAAAGAACAAAAAGCGGAATATTAATTCCGCTTTTTTATCGTAAATCGGCTTGAAACAGATTCCTCTCATTATATTAAATAATTCTGTTGATTAATTTTGATAGCATTATTGTTAAGGATCACCTATTTTTCTGTTGCATGACATATATCAACAACTAAATTTGAAGCGCTAATTATTTTTCCATAACGTTTTGCAGCTAATAATTTTGACAAAGATACATCGGATTTTATTAATTCACTACACTTTAAACAAGAAATAGTTATGGATACTATGTTTTCATGAACATGGCGGCCAGTTCCGCCTACACGAATGCAGGCTACGCGACGTCGTCGGCATGCCTGGTAAGAGGAAGTACCGCTGTTCTCATGAATAATGTGAAGTGGTAAAATAGTGACATAGGGCCCAGTTTACATAAAGTTTCTAGAGGAAAATTGGTATACCTACCACTTCGTATTTTTTTTTGTGTATTCATTTAAATTCAAGTTTTGTATTATAAATGTTTATATATGTTAGTATTATCTACACGCGATACTTTAAAACGAAAAATTTATTTTGATCGGCTCTATTTTCTAATAAATATGGTTTTTCAGTCACGTTAAAAACAAGCAGCCGATTTTCCACGATACATACGCAACAGCGCCGCAGTAGCGGTAAATAATATCACCGGACATCAAAAGTGCCAACTGAGAGTGAACTTTCTAGTATATTGTTAATATTCGGTGGTAATAGTACCGCTTGCGTACTTTTTTATAAGAGGGGAAAGAACGAGAAAGAACGAGAAAATGGCCATGGGGATGTGATATGTGTTTCTACATCAAACACATTCTCTGAATAAACATTATATATATATTGAGAGTCTACTATTTATGTGTATTTACTTACCATAGTCTAAAGACTTAGTAGTACTTAGGTTCTTATAAAATGTAGGTACCTGGAAAAAAAATATGTTATTAGTATTTTACAACTATTTATGATAAGTTAACCCTAATCTTCAAATAAAAATAGAAAATGCTATATAGTCGCCAAATTCAACTTAGATTACGCAGTATTTTATTGCATAAAACGCGACATATAATAGGTTAATAGGTGTACTTACACCTCATAAAAATGGCGTGAATAACTATACTCTATAAAAATGCAAATATAATGGTTCAACATTAGTTGCAACCTTCATGTTTATTTTTAGTCAATGACTGAATAATTTTTTATTTCCATAACTGGGGCATACATATATAATCTATTTTATATGTTCAGAGTTATTATTCAATGACAACCTTAATTTAAAAGATTGACACTTAAAAAGTTAAAGCTATAATTTTACCATAGGGGAACATTATGGTTTTAGTTAACAAATGATCTTGTACTGTTTTACAACCATTGTGCAGTTGTTATATCTATTGATGAAAATAAATACCAATTAATATTGGCTGAAAACTACTTCATATTATTATATTACTTCAGGAATATTGAAATGATTAAATGACATATGCCAAGTTTTCGTAAAAGCGATATTATGGCAGTTCATTTAAATCTAGATATCCTGGGATAAATTCGAAAATTAAGAATTCTACCAGGAAGATCATTTATGTTAATTCAGCATAATTTTCAGTTTAACATTGTCAAAGAATATTATAGTGCACTAGAATTTTCTTTGACATTGTTCATAAATAATATGTAACATATTGTAAACTAGAAAGCGTACTAACTAGAGAACACTCAGTCTACAGTTTGCACTTGATACTTGACACTGAAGGATCAAATATTATGAGTATTATCTAAACAAGTTTTAAAAACTATCAGTCAAATATCAACAAAATTTAGTATAAAAGAACGGGCAAATCAAGTAGATGACAACTTATCTAGTTGAGTAGTTCCCTTTTAATTAAGGCAAAACGCTCCTCCTGTAATAAGCGCAACCCCTCCCGATCCTGATTATATGGTTAAGTAGCTTTTCTGGGAACCAAGATCAAACCTCCCCTAATGTTACGTCAGTGAAAAAGTAAAGTAAAAAGTAAAGTGAACCATAGATAAAAGTGAAACCTAAAAAAGGTTCCACTCCTTTTTGAACATACTCATCAAAAATGAGTTTTTGAGCGTCTCTAAGATAACGAATTTAGTTACTTCTTTTCTCAATCAAGTCTTTATTTATTGAGCATTTTTTTTTCTTTTTTGAACTTATAAAATGGTAAAAATTGTTTTGCATTGGGGACCAATGCTGGTTGAAGGGGGGCATATGTAAACTAGAAGGCGTATTAACTAAAGAACACTCAGTCTACAGTTTGCACTTGATACTTGACACTGAAGGATCAAATATTATGAGTATTATCTAAACATGTTTTAAAAACATTCAGTCAAATATCAACAAAATTTAGTATAAAAGAACGGGCAAATCAAGTAGACGACAACTTATCTGGTTGAGTAGTTCCCTTTTAATTAAGGCAAAACGCTCCTCCTGTAATAAGCTCAAACCCTCCCGATCCTGATTATCTGGTTAAGTAGTTCCCTTTTAATTAAGACCAAACGTTTTTCTGGTGACGAGGGTCAAACCTCCCGATCTTGACTTTCTGGTTAAGTAGTTCCCTTTTAATTAAGGCCAAACGCTTCTCTGGGAACCAAGATCAAACCTCCCCTAAAAGTACGTCAGTGAAAAAGTAAAGTAAAAAGTAAAGTCAAAAGTAAAGTAAACCATAGATAAAAGTGAAACCTAATTAAAGCATACCAATATAACTGAAACGAATTAAAACGCTCATAACAATTTAAACTAAAAGTAAACTCAAGGGAGCCGAATAGGTCGAGTCCAGTCAGTCCTCAGCGAATGGTCGTACGTTTTACGCCATTCTGGTAAATTTTATTCAGTCATAGTTTTCATTCTAAATACATACCTTCCTGTATCTGAAGACCAATATACGTACAGTTTGTTTCGAATTAAGCGAGTCGTTATTCCATCTGATCTACAACCCCCAGCTCAAGGAGGAACGCCGCCAGTAATCCTACTCAGCAGCCCGCATCTGAGAAGCGTCCAAATTTCCCTTTGACCTGTTCCGACTATTAATTGCTCAGTAACTAATGCATTTCGTGTAAATAATGCACGATGAGGAATGAAATCTTAAAAATCCTTAATTATTATAATTGGTAAC
The DNA here is from genome assembly GCA_016904865.1 of Pissodes strobi. Classification (NCBI taxonomy): domain Eukaryota; kingdom Metazoa; phylum Arthropoda; class Insecta; order Coleoptera; family Curculionidae; genus Pissodes; species Pissodes strobi. The sequence goes on along the minus strand of MU185486.1, from coordinate 21,845 downwards.
AGCTACGCTTTCACTACGCGACAATATGGTATCGTATGGTATGGTGGAGGGGTCGCTCGGCAAGATTTGTCCTTCCAGGCGTCGACCACAATTGCCTCTCTTTCGAGAACCTCAGCATATTTTGAGGATTGCGCTTTTGTAGATCTCCAGGTGCCACAAGGGCATTTTCGAGATGCCTCAACCTTTAGCTAGTCAGTACCTGGCATTCAACAAGTGAGAAGGCCTACGACCAGTTTTATCTCTTTTTTTTGTAGTTTGAGAAGCTTTTTTGTGTAGTTAGATGAGTGAGAAATGAGTCTATTGGCCTGTCTCTGCCTAAGTGTATTGGCCCATTGTGTCTCTTTCCGCATTTTCCCCAATTTCTGAGTTCATTCATTACGTGCCCTCTAGTGATGTCACAGAATGGTTCAGGCCCGCAAAAGGCAGTATTATGGCAGTTCATTTATTGCCTCTATCTGGATGTCTTTCAGAATTTCAAGGTGACCAGTCAGGTTTCCAGACTTCAGCTTTTGTGTCTGAGTCACTCTATGCGCACTGGTCCAACCCACCTTTTCTATACATGCACCATTGCGTACAAGCTAGTCAGCGGCTTCGTTGCCTTCCAGATTCTCTTGCCCTGGTACCCACATTAGGGTGAGTCTGTTTCTAATTACCAGTTGATGCAGCCATCCGACAATCTCACACTAGCCAAAAGTTGCACTTTTAAGACTGCTTGACTATCTGATAGGATATAGATCTTTGCACCTCTTAGGCCTTTTTTGGCACATTCGGAGATGGCTATATTGATAGCATTTAATTCTGCTTAAAAGATGGTGGAAGTGTTTCCTAAAGGTGCAGGGATTCGGCACCTAGGTCAGTAAAGTCCGGATCCCACTCCTTCCTTCATCTTTGTTCCATCTGTGTACCAGACAAGTGATTCCTTCTCTAGTTGTTTTAGTTTTTCCCCTATAGTATTTCGGTCCTCGATTACCACTTCAAAGGAGCAATCAAAATGGAGTTTTGTTTCCATTGTATCGGTTGGTATGGTCATCGCCTCTATCTGGATGTCTTTCAGAATTTCAAGGTGACCAGTCAGGTTCCCAGACTTCAGTTTTTGTCTCTGAGTCACTCTATGCGCACTGGTCCAACCCATCTTTTCTATACATATGTGCAGCGGAAGGAGGTCAAGTAGGGTTTCCAGAGCTACTGTGGGGCCCGTTTTCATAGCCCCTGTTATACCCAGACAGGCAAGCCTTTCGCTTTCGCTGTGTTGTTAATTCCTTTGTTTTTACCCACCACACTAAGCAGGCGTAGGTTGTAATAGGCTTTACAACAGTGTTAAAAGACAACCAGATGATGGAGGGTTTTAGACCCTATGTTTTACCAAAGATTCTTCGACAAGCCCAGAGCGATGCCGTTATTTTTTTGATAGTTCTTTCCAAGTGAATTCCAGGTTAGTTTCTGGTCAAGAATGATGCCAAAATATTTAGCCTCTTTTGAAAGCTCTACCGTTGTCCCTCTCAAAGTAAGTGCTTTAGGTTCAGCTTCCTTCTTTTTTGTGAATGTGATCACTAGGGTTTTGCTTGGATTGATATTTAGTCTTCCCTACGTATACCATGTGCTGACAAGGTTGAGTGCACTTTGCATATGTTCTGAGAGAATGTTGTCATGCTTACCTCTTATTTTTATAACTAGGTCATCTGCGTAGCCTTGGACTTCAAAGCCTGCTCCAGTCAATCTTACCAGTAGATCGTCAACAACCAGAGACCAAAGCATGGGCGATAGGACCCCTTCTTGGGGGCATCCCTTTACTACTTTGACTGTGTCGGTTGTTTATCAAATGGTCGCAGTGACTTCACGGCTGGCTGGTTATCATTGATTGTATGTATTCATTGTGTAGTGGTTGGTTCCACCCCTCTGCGGGTTGTAGCACGCTGAATGGATTCATGTGAGGCGTTGTCAAATGCACTCCCTATATCTAGAAATGCACACAACGCCACTTCTTTTTCAGCCAATACCTTCTCTATATATCGATGGTTGGTTGGTACTCGACAGTAAATAAGAGATGCATTGGAAAACTCAATGATTTGTGCTTGAATATTATGTATGTTAATACATCGTGCATTACATTTTTCGATTGCTTTGTTTCTTCTATTTGTTACATATTAGTAAATATGTAAAGGTTCTGAACATAAGAGCGCAAACACATTTATATATGCAGTGTCATTTCGCATAAAGTTCACATAAACTTAGTTATTTCCACTCGTAAATTTTACTAACTATATTTAAGTTGCCTAACCTAAGAGCAACTAAAAATAGGGAATTTAATATTGTGTATACATATCTTTATAAAACGGTGTATAACGCAAAACTATAATTTTAATCTAGTATGATAACAATAATAATTATGTCGCAATATTAAATACAACGAGGTTTCTTAAGATAAACAGATTCTGTATATTAAAATATATCTAAAAAATAGAAGAAAAACTAGCGGCTTATCATTTTAAAATTATAGTGCTCTAGTTTAATAAGTACTCTATCATTTCTGCTTGAACAGTGACATTTGACGACGTATCGATCCCAACTTAACCCATTAGTACATATGATCCGATAAATCGAATGGGCGTGTTTTCTCGCATTTAACGAGAGTGAACTTTATCTCAAAAACTCCACGTTTTGTAAACAATACCAGCAAGCTTCTTTTTTGCTTTTATACTAGTTTCATTCCTGCCTAAATTGATAAAAGGGATAAATATCCCTTGTTGGAGTTTGGACGAAGGGTAAGTAAAAGTGTTACTATTTATTCAAACACTGTTTGATTATCATATAATGTAGTGAAAACATGTTAGGAAGATGTTATTGAACATCTGTAAGAGTTTGTGAAGCAAAAATTTGTTCCAGTAATAATTTCTTATAGTGTATGTATTTATTTTGATCATCCGATATATATGGAGTTATATGCTAAAAGTGCATAATAAATGTCATTATTTTGATGATTTATCAGCGGGCGCCCAAATCTTTATTATCTTTTCTGTTTCAGACTGTCGCCTGCTCAGTTCTTATGAAATAGAAAATACAGATATAGAACAGCCAATTCGCCAAATAACATTCAAGTTGATCCTCCCGAGGAGGGCAACATTACAGAATGCGATAGTGCTCTCATTGATACAGATTGCGAAAGTAATTTGAATCATCAGCTTTTAAGGGCCAGTTGTGAATATGAACTACGAGCAGAACTTCCAGAAGAACTTTGCCTTTCTAATGTTGACCACCGAATATTATGATTTTGACTTCAGTTATCGAAATATTGTCAGGCTGACAACCCTAACTCCCGTACTAAATCATTTAACTCACTTTGAACAATCAGATGTGGCTCGCCGGAACTGGGACATAGAGCAAAAGTGGGATCGGTACATTGTTCTTCTCAGCTGCCTGATGATGCGTTATTATCTCCGTTATCTTCTAAAATAATATCTTGCCAATCTAAAGCCGCAGTTGATACTGGTAAATGCATTGTGAGGAACGGGTCTTATGGCAGAAGGAAAATTCGGATATTCTATCTTACGCTTTACTTTCTGGGAATAATTTTCAGTCTTTTTCATAGAAAAATAGCAATCGTCAACATGATTGGTAGGTTCTCGCCATACCGTTGGAACTGCAATGTGTATATTTCCTCTCTTCCCTTCCATCCACTGCACGCACTAATGACACGCCACTGCTGACACAGCACATGTGGGAAACCCACTGCTTGTCTCCATCTCCGATTAAGACACCAAAATACATGAAATAGGCATGTTTACATTTTCTGAAATTAGTCTGGCTTGTGACTTCACCACAACATAGACAAAACCATAAGTTCGCCACATATATATGATAAAACTTGTCACGAGAAGTTTTGTAACTGCGGCTTTTCGTCGTTGAACAAACTTTCTTATCTACAAAGAACCACTCAATTCGAATGGCATGGGGATATATGCCCTCCATGGATAATGATAAACATTTTAAAAGACGAGAACAATGCACGTTATTTTGTTTAACTTTTATAGCTTAATTAAATATACCTAATAATCCAGAATAATAAAGAAATAACATATGGATTAACCCCTGTAAAATAAGGTGTGCACTGCATGCGCAGTCGTTTTCACAGTAACTGGATTGATTAATGAACTGAAATCACCTGATCCCTGATGTCAAAATGAAGAAATTAAAGGTTGTTTAAAGACATTAAATTTTATTTTAAATCCGGGACTGGATTCAGCTTTTAATTAAATCACCATGGCATTGAGAATACTTGTGACTATACCGATCGCCATAGCGGAAGCCAAAAGGAGCTTTTCAACTTTGAAGTTTATTAAAATATCAAGCGTGTGCGTATTCCCCCCCCCCCCCCCCCCCCCCCCCCCCCCCCCACCAGTAAAGAAGTTTCACTTCAAAAACATTTGGCATTGGAGGAGATACTCTGGTTTCCCCCATTCAAACAGTGGAGATTCCGGAAAATCAAGGTTTTTAATTATTTTTTACTGATAAGTACTTCCACATTAATCAAATATATGGGAAGGGTAGATACAATGGATCAGCTATTTACAGCTTATGGTACCAGAATGAGACACAGGAAATGACGGTGGCCGATTTTTTGTTTTTGTTTTATTCTTCTGTTACAAATGTATGGCTACTTATGATAAAATTAAAGTCACATGATAAAGAGTTAGAAGAAATCTTGCTGATTGATTGTTAGAAACTTATGGCACACCGTCTAATGGAGGCTAAAGTATTTCTAAGGTATTGTATGACGTGGTCATTGGCCTAAGCACGAACCAACTGAGAGACCGAATAGGTTCTGCAGTGTTAAAACCAAATTTATTTGTGCCAAGCGTAAAGTCGGATTACATCCAAATATATGTTTTAAAAATTATGATAATTTTTAAGTACGTGCATATTATAATCCGATATATCGGATGACTTTTATTTTACCAAAAACTGATGTTCTTTGTACTGCCTGTGTTTTTGTTTTGTATTATCAAAGACAATCCACAGGGAATAGACGCCCAGCGAGCCGAAACGGTAATGTACTTCAGGTTCCGTTCTTAAGAGCGCAGCACCTGTGGCTTATAAACCTAATTTTACTATTATTTTAAATATTCCGCATCTCTCGATATGGTGCGATTTCGGTTGCCATGAGTACGATACAACGACGCCTTGCGGTGTTGCCGATGTATGTTGGACTTAGCAGAGCTCGATATAAATCAGGGCAACGCAATGTCGTGCGGCGGTAAAAGGGCTGCCGCGTTCTCTTTGATAGACAGCTTCGCTTGTCCGTGTTTTAAATCTAGGGCTTTTTAATACCGCCTGTTTTTTAAGTAAACCTTGCCATCTTCAATTATTGAGGGGAAGGAGTACTACTATTTGGTAAATTTGGTTATTTGAAATACATATATTCTTTTTGCAAGTGCATTGTGATTGAATTCTTCCTCTTACGGTCACCGATTTTAAAAACAATGTCTGGTAATGTATGTTGCTATTTCAATTGTGAGAAAAGTGCGCGAAAGCACGGGGTGAGATTGTTTAGATTCCCGTTAAAAAATGAGGAATTGTGTTAGCGCTGGATTCTTAATTGCGGTAAGAAAAAATTACACACAGTAAAAGTCTTTTTGTTTTTAAACTACTTTTACTCGTGTGCTTTTACATTACCTTTTCTATAAAATTATTATTAAAAAGTAGCAATATTAAATATGATTGCTTCACTAAGATGGAAACTCAAATTTCTTTTAGGATTTAGGGATGCAATAAGAACCGATTTTGCAAACCTCAATTCTCAGCGGATGGTTAAAACCCCCTAAAAATATTTTCTTTTCTAAAAATTTGCTCTGTATTTTAAAAAGCAGTGAAACAAGTCAATTTTCTTTTAATTTTCGGTGTGTAACAGCATTACCTATACCACAGTATAAATCGGCAGTTTTTGGTATACCTACATATTCGTTTTTAGAGTGCAAAGAACATGCTTTGTAATATCTGCCAATGTAAGGGGTTGAAACGAACCCTCAAAAGTGAATACTTTTTGAAGTGAAAACTTCTTTAGGCGCGTTTGGCTGTTTTTTTTTTTGGGGGGGGGGGGGGGGGGGG
>MU185486.1:2491-15643 GCA_016904865.1 Pissodes strobi | reverse complement strand
GAGACTACTGGCATGTCCCCGTATAGGTAGGGTACCGAAATTTTCAGGGAATGTAGCCGGGGTAAAAAGAAGATCCTGGACGAAAACGGGATCCCACTCCCCCCCCCTCCCGTTTGGCCAGGGGAGGGGGAGAAGAAAAAACTTTAATTAATTTCTGGAGAACGGGAAGAGGTACGGGGTCGAAATTTTTATGGTAGGTGCGCCCCATGGAAGGCCACCTGAGACCATACGGGGGGACCGGGGCTCTAATTTAAGGGTGGCTTTTGGGGGAAAAACCGTTTTTTGCCCGTATCTCTGCAATGACGGCTCGGATTGAAATTCTGACCAACGATGACCCCGCTTGTCGAAGTTTTCACTTTTACCGTGTGGTCTTAAGCACACACATTTTTTTTTCTAAAGGAGTACTTCGAAACGGAAAAACAAATAGATTTTATTAGGGGCAAAATAAAATACTGGTTTTGTATGGTTCTGATTCTCCGGGGTTGAACCAATCTCGTAAAAATTAAAAAGTGAACATTTATATTAAAATAAACGTTTTTTATTTTGAAAAACATAAAAATGCCTTAATTTTATTACTGTTTTTAAATACTTGGTATTTATAGCAAAATTATGATATTAAGAGGTGATTTCTAGCCTTTACCACAATATCCTTAATTTTAACCTATAGAATGAACATTTTTTAATCTAAGTTGAAGGTATTACCAAAGACAATTTACAAATTTACAGTTAATTGTCTTTGGTATTACGAAATTGTATTACATTTTTATTATTAACTTTACTTAGCAGTACATTATTTAAGCAAATACTAAAATTGTCAACGCTTGTGATCCAATATAATCAAGTACCCAGTTTCCTTTATTTTGTAGTACGGTTATAACAATATTTAGTCTAATGAAGGGTTGGTAGCCAACTTTTTTTCTAAGTTACACATAAAACGAAACACTAACAATTTGCTACATAAGCCTATTCTATATATTTTTTTAAATGGAACACTAAATTTTTGGACTCTCTAGAGAAATCTAAACACATTTCGTGTATAATATCCTATAACTATCTTTAGGTCTTTACGAAATATTGACAGTTGAAAGTCGGGCATTTTGACATTTTGACAGGCTTTAAAACCTAAACCGCGCAAGAGCAAAGAAACTGGTTCGCACATTCCTATTTTAGGTTTTCATCACCTATCGAATGACGGTAACTTTGAATTTAACCCGCGGATAAAATTAACTAGAACTTTTAAACCTCCGGTTAAATTGAAAGTTACTGTCGTTCGATAGCTTATGAAAACCTAAGATAGTAATGTGCAAAGCGTTTTCTTTGATCTCGTGCGGTTTAGATTTTAAAGCCTGTCAAAATGTCAAAATGCCCGACTTTCAACTGTCAATATTTCGTAAGTGCTTTTCTTTTAAATATATAGTTTTATTATAATACACTTAGATTTCGTTATTTCCGGGACTTAATACAAGCGATTAAGTTTATAATATTCACGACAAAATTGACAAATGAAAAATTATTTTGCCTTACTTCTCTTGTCACCTCGAAATAGGAGATTTCCTTGCTGCATGTTACATTAAAATATTTTATCTACAACCATGGAATAATAGGCGCATAATACTTATGATAGTAAGAGCTGGGCATAATAAAAACCAGTGCAATTATGATAAAACAACAAGTAAAATTATGAAGTCGTAATAGTTCTAGAGCCACAAATATATTCTAATAACCAAGATAGCAGATTGTGATTTATATAATCAAAGACAATTCTTTGATATAATTCAGCTGTTGTTCTATCTTCATTGTATACATTATTGTTTAACTAGAAAATATTTATTGCACGTTATTATTGGCGGTTTGATTTTTATGGTAAATTTAAATGTTTGGTTATGTCAAAGACAATTTAATTATATTTTAATCATTCATTACTTAGTTTAGAGCATGCTGTTTTTGTTATCAAAATATATTAACCATTATTCATTTATAGGTGTTTTAATGTTTCTTAATTTGCTAATACCATTTGTAGAACATATGTTCTATTTAACATTAACATCGAAATAAGTTGAGTTATTGAAACTCATGCTCACAAGTTAGTATAATATCCATTATTTGTTAATCCGTTCTTGTGCTCGACCTAAGATCTCCTTTTATTTAGGACACCTTTTATATATGACCAAATATCTAAATTATTTAAAATAAAATAACTGATTTCTAGAATTAATGTTAAAAACCAGCAAACACGGTCACTATAATTTTTTATTATCTTAAATGAAACGAAATGTCTTAATGTTATGTTTCATTGGTTTCATCAAAGACAATTTACAGTAATTGTCTTTCGTTTCATTAATGCTTAATAGAAAATAGGCACAACGGCAACCTCAGCTGGCGATCTATGAACGATACCCAAAGCAGATTGCTATAATGGCGCCATCTGTGAATCAGTAGATGCAGAACGTGGCCGATATTTATCGTGGAGGCTCGCTTTTTGAAGCGAGCCTCCATTCGATGTCCCATTTTTAAAGCATTGCGTCGCCCGTCTAAACTGTGGATTGTCTTTGGTATTATGTGGAATAAAAAAAACTATTTTTTTTATTGCATTTTTGGGGTTATTACTTTATGCACTAATAGACATTAAAAGCAATAAGGCCTTTATAATAAACCGTGACGAGGCGCAATGATAAGATATTAAACTCAGCCGATTCAAAGCAGTGGCGGCTACAGCCAGCGGGCACAGGATCATTAGCCCCCTATATTTTAGCATCGAAATAATAAAATATGTATATACAAAACAACTTATTCAAACTTTTCTCGCAGTAAAGTAAGTCAAAGTGCGCGTTAGTATCGCAGATAATTCTGTGTGCCTTATAGCAAAAGCACACGTTATTATCAAAATGGTAGATCATGCGCCTAGCTAATGTCTTCTTTTACAAGTTGTGTGTGTCACGATTCGCGTCTAACTACAGAAATTTTGAGCCTTCACGCATGCGTACGTGCTAATTCAGATATTTCTCAACGTTGATTTTGGGCATTGCCTTAGGTTAGTTTTGTTTGGTTGCGCCTCCGGAACGAGCAAAGCGAGGCGAGGCGCAAAAGGAATCATGAGCCGCCACTGCTTAGAAAGTGTGCTGTTCTACAAAAGCTCGAAAAGCCTCTTATACCTACAATATCGAACAGTATATTCTTGTTCACCATGCGATGCTGAAAGCATAGGATTTCTAAATGTCATTTGCAACTTAAATTACAGTAAATACACCTTCTTTTGAGTAGGGGAAGAAGAAGTAGCAAGTAGCCAAATGATGCGTTGAAGAACCTAAAAATTTTTATTACGTAAGATTTCAGTTTTTCGGAATTATTAAGATATCTACAAATTCTCCAATCTTTGTATGACACAATTTCATAAAATAATTAAATTTTTAGGTTACTCGAGATAAGATGGATATGCAACATTAAGTTCCAAAGTCCGAGGAATTACATTCGATGTCCACTTTATTGTGACCTTAAATTCAGTTTTAAAATTAATTTTCCAATTACCTATGTCACGGTGAGAATTAAGGAGTGCTAACATCATACCGCTTAGGGTATTAGTACCCACGTTCAGCATCTCTCGGTGTAGCAGGAAATAAAAGGTGTAGCAGGATAAGTTCTAATTTGGGTTATTCATAATAAAGTTATAATGTTTACTATACAAATATATCATTTGGAGATCGTACTCTTCGCAAAATTTAATTTAAGCAATTTATTGCGTCACAATATTTGATGACGTCTATATTAAAATATTTTAATTAGCTTTCTATATGTACTTATTATTAAATTAGTTCCTCATTGATTTGATCTGAAAGAAAGCCAGAGCTCCGTGGCCCGTGGAAAAGAATTTTCTCGCAAGTTGATTGTAGACATTATTGAAAGAAAATTTGGCCATCTAAAAATTTCGAACGGAAATTATTATAATTGCTGAAATTAGGAAAGATCACATTCCTGTATTGCCTAAAGTACCACCTTGAAAACAAAGAATGCATTTTATATAAAATGCACTTTATTAACTAAAATTAAGTTCACATTACAAATTTTGCCATAAAGCGGAACATCCGTGAAAAAAACGCAGACAGGCGAGCCAGTAAACGTAGCTGAGAGGCATAAAAAGAGGTTCAATTCACTCCCACTTTATGTTTACGGTAACTGTAAAGTGTTAGTGCCCTTCGGGCTTAAGTTAGATATAATTGATGGTATTAAAACAAAATAAATATGATGAGAGATAATCATTTTTCCGCTTGCACCCACTAATAGTCTGAAGGCGAGATAGAATCGTTCGTTGACTTTGGTATGCAGATGGAAACATTTTGCCCTTTTATTATAAACTGGCAATAAACTAGTGTATAACTGAAATAGGAAAGGAGCGACGTAGTCAATCAAGTAAAAGCTGTCTCTCTTCTAGCATTTCTAAATACAGATTATAGGACACACTCGAATAAACTACTCATATACTAACTATTTTAACACATTGTTAATAGCGAACACACATACAGTCTTTTGCCACAACCGGTTAAAAATATCAGTATCAATATCTTTCATAGAAAAGAATGTCTATAAACAAGTTTTTGAAAAACGTTTGTTAAGTTAACAATAGTGCTTCAAACACTGCTTGATAGACATTTTTTCTACGAAGTTGACACTTTTAACTATTTTGACAAAAGAAAGTTTACGTTTCTCAATTTTACTCCAATAAAACCAAGCGAAAAATAATTATTCCTAGTGCTTAAGTAAACAAAGTTTTAACTTTTTTTCTCTGCATCTTTATGAACACTAATGTGTACCGAAGTGTATGGATGGCTATATGAACAGTAGATACTTAATATGTAATGGAGACTGATTAAGCTTTTTTTCGGAACTAATTTGTATTTCTGCAAAGGATATTGCAGAAAAATTATTGAGTGCGCCTGGAGCTGAAAGTAATTTTACAGCTATCATTAGACAATGCATGACTACGTTTTCAGATGAACAACAATCAATGTGTGTTTTCCGCACGTCTCCTTTATCAACATTATTCCTCGCTGAGTAAAAATAAAATTTAATATAATAACTGATTTTATTGTTTATTATAAAATTGAAGAAGTGAGCTTTATTGACATAAGAATTAAAATAATAACATTCTGTTTGACAATACCAAAAGTAATAGGGCAATTTTGATAGTTTCAAATAGTTTTAGGTCCTACTAGCAGATGAATCCGGTAAAATAATTCAGAATCTTATATAATTAGGGTTGAATGAGTTGATGATTATGGCTATTTGGCTTTTGCAAAAAAGTGTTTCAACATGGATGTTTTATTTTTCAATGCCCTGCGGAAAAAGTGACCAAGTGGCTAATTGTTTTTCATAATGTCTATTCACTAAAGTAGGTTCAGCATATACTCCATTTGCAAAACGATGTACATATAGGTTTTTGCTACAAGTCATTAGTGACATCACATATAACTTGTGAGGTCACTGTAAATGCCTACAACGGAAAACACTATCGATATCTTTACTATTCATTAGATTTTATATCATAATTTTAATTAAAAAATGCTTCGCTGATAAGAAAAAAAAACAGACAAACACGTCAGTTTAACTAATGACTTATTTTCTATTTCTCTTTGGGTACCAAAGCGTACGGAGGCAATGAAATTGCCTGGTCGATATGTGTTGTCGATACTCTCGTTACCTTACATCCTAGTGCAACCCACCAGTACCGATGAATGCTGCTCGAAGCAATGATTCAGTTTGAAGCGCCCTTTTAACACATGAATATTCCTTTTGGGAATTGACGAGACTTTCTCAAGTAATTCAGACAGAAAAAACGACCAGTTTTAATATTTAAAATTATCGTTGATATTTTTGACCATCAGGTTTAAATACCGCCTGATTGTGTCGTGAGATAAATTGTCAAATATACTGATATGTGATTTTTCTGAAATTATCGGCAATTAAAATGTTAAGACGAATAGTGTGGTTACCCTTTCTATATAAAAAAAAGGTTTGTTACATGTTAGTGTGTGTATATTGGATAGTTAAAATTATTTATAACTTAACTAGGGAACTTCCGTGGGACAAAAGTTCCTCCATTTGGGCTGAACGTTCTTCAGCGGCCTTTTTTATGCCGACTTAGAGAGTTCTCCGGTTCCATTTCGCCAGGTCGAGGTGGTACGACCACATGGTGGAAACATAGCTTCGCAGGATTCCAAGTCTGTAAGAATCTGTTAGATACAAGTAGATCCTACCCTTTTTTAATGTTATTTCAAATTTGTAAGTAAATTTACCGTCAAGGACTGTGAATAGAAAATACCCTCTAGGTTCTCAATTACCGTTACTTACCGTTATTGTTTAAAGAACTTATCATTAAACGATTATAGGTCGTCTATTTTCTCCAGTCTACCTATTAGGGTTACTTATCGTTTTGTATAATGAACTTACCGTTAAATGACTGTAGGTCGACTATTTTCTTATATCGTTGCTGATACTTTTTATTTAATTAACTTACCGTTAAACGACTGTAGGACATCTATTATTTTATATTGTGCATATTACTCTTACTTAGCGTTTTTGCGTATTAAACTTAACGATAAACAGTTTTAGGTCATCTATTATCGTGTATCATATCGATTCATGTTTCTAATCATATTTGCTTTAGAGCTACTTGTTTTCTTCATTATCATATCTGATATTATCTTGAGTAGAGATTTAATTTTGCTAATGTTATGGTAATTATTTTATTTATTTTGGTATAGCGTCTAGCTACTTAAACGATACGCTTGGGTGTAAGCTTCATGACAGTAAATCGTCTTACTTAATCATAATTTGCAACTTTTACTTGTAGCCTTAATATAGGTCTCGAAATGTGCTCACTTCGTGTTTACCTGTAAATACTTTCCAGCTATATATAAGTATGTATACATCATAGTTTAATTCATTGATTTAGTATATCTTTATCTATTAACTATTTACTGGGATAATGATATTATCGCTGCCATGGGATGAATTAAAATTAGTTTTGTTTAGTAAATACTGTCTATTTTTGGTACCTGATGACTAACTGGGACTAGTGAGAGTTAGAAAATCTTAAGGATATAGGATATAAATTAAAACTTAGAAACTTAGTTAAATTTGATTTAATAGTCTGATAATCTAGCCTATATACAAATCTCATTATTTTATGGGTGATAAACTCAACCTAATTAATTGTCTTTAGAGTGTTTATGAAAGCATTTAAGATTTGAATAAATAGTTTAATTGGAATCCCGATGTCTGTTTTGGTAAGCTAGTGTCTAAAGAGCTTTTCATTAATACCTTTTATTCCTAAATTTCAAGATATTCTTGTCTAGGGTATGTTTCTAAATTTTACTGCCCTTATTTCAATGTGCAAAAACCATTGATATGATCATAGTTAAAAATTTAGTGACATATGGACCGTTTGTGAAGCAATTAACAAATCGTGTTACAAGCTATCCTTACAAAAATATTGTTTTTATCGACAAAAATGCAAAAAGCCTCTTTGGCACTTTTGTTACTATACGGCGGCGGCTATATGTTCGGTTACATAAACGAAATACAGCAAACTGTACCGACAGAATTAAAATTAATAAAATAAGTTAAATTTCCAAAAGAAGTTATATATAATTCAGGACGAGAAAATAGGTTTCTTGCAAGATGTCCTCTACTTTCTTGTTTAATTAAATAAATAGTAAGGTACTTCATGCTATTGCATAGGTGATTCTATACTCCAGTGAAAGAGTAATACTTTTCCGACCACATCAATATATAGAACCAACTAAGCAAAATTCAATATGAAACCTCTCCCCTTGTTCCCCATTCTTGAAGTAGGTCAGTTTTGTTGCCTTTAGGTCGCATGTTAGGAAAATACAACTGTAAAAAAAATCCTCTCACCATGGTGTGCGGGATGTAAAATTTTGGTCCATAAGTATTATTACATGTCGATGTCGCATTGTTAGGGCAAAGAATCAAGGTTGACCGGTAAGTTGCCCTTTTTCCAAAACTGATATATCTACATCGATATTGCCTGTGAAACATAATCAAAAATAAGAAATTTTAATATTCTCTTATATTAATCCTCTTTTTTCTTAAAATTGTCAACGTACCTTAAAAGGGTAGATACATTTCTAATTAAAATTGATTTCTGCAAATCAATAACTCATTCCTTAAGCTTCAGAGGTCATTTGAATTACTGTCCTAAATGGCTTAAAACTTGAAATATTGGGACGTTAAAATGTAATTTTTGAAGTGAATACTTCTTTGCTTTCATGATTTTCATGATTTTTCACGGCTGCGTCATGTGACGTCACGATTTGCCGCATCACGTCACGATTTATTCAATAAAAACACAACTTAATACAGGCAAGCACTTAAACAGAATAACCTTAAATGAAGAGTAAAGGCTATGTGCATGTACGAAACATAGGAAATGAAACAATCTTTGTATTTCATGCAAAAATTTTAATCCAAATGGACTTCTAAAAGTGGCGTAGCATAGCGCTTTCGGCTTAGGCCAGAGTTCTAAAATATTTTATTTGTAAAGCAGCTATGCCAGTAAAAATGTTGTATGCAACAGAAGCGAAAAATATGTTTAAACAGTTTAGAAAGACCATTCGTGATTACACTTCTTTTATTAATCAAGATGAAAATACAAAATATGTTTCGATACCGTATAATCCTCAGTATACTAGAGGACTCCAAAAAGTTTTTAAGGAAGTGGGTTTAAAATTAGTATACCAGACTCAGTTTAACATTAAAAAGTTATTAGGTGGTCCAAAAGACAAAATTGAATTTTTAGAAAGAAGTGGAATATATGAAATTGGATGTACGGATTGTAACCAAAAATATGTTGGGCAAACTAGACGATATACATATACAGACGAGACTCAAAGAACATATAGCTCATTTAAAGTATGGTAGAACAGAAAAATCAAGTGTTGCCGAGCATGCTTTTGATAATAATCATAGAATAACAATTAAAAATTTAAAATTAATTCATAATATAACTGATTGGAGATTATTAGACGCATATGAAAGTATGGAAATTATTAAATGTAAGAATAGTTTAAATAGAGATAGAGGGCCTATTCCGTATAGTCCATTGTATTGGTTAATCCAGCGTGACTAGTGGGATTCCAGGATTGGTTCTTTTTAGTTCCGCTTGATTAAGCAAACAGTAGTATAAAAGAGAGTTAGGTAGATTTTAATTTTAGTCTTAATCATCTCCTGATGATGCTAACATGGTTAGGGAAACGCGCGTCGAGTGCAAAAATTCTGTTTCGGTATTGTGGATAAAGCTCTGTTTTAGTGCATGCTGCCGAAGGATCCAAACCCCAACATAGTCAATTAAACTGATTCTTCTGTAAGTAAATTTAATATAAGATACTGTATGCCTAAATTCATTTGTTTTCGAACTACCAACTGTCATTGGAAAAATTGGCACTATTTCTCTAAAATCCTAAACGGGTCAACTTATAATAAAACATAATATACAGAGTCCTGCAATAGGGTGTCAAGATTGTATAGCTCCATACAAGTTAAAAATATCGTTGTTATAATGCTGACCTTAAGGCGGATGTCCACCGCACCCACTTATATTGAAATTGTCGCCAACAATATCGGCAGATTTATCGATAAACCTTTACCCGACTCCATTACAGCAACAATGTCCCTTTAGTTTTTAAATGGAGCACTCTTTTGCCCTTTCAACCTTTCTTTTTTACTTTTAACCTTTCCCCTTACTTTTATATTAACCCATGTTAAAAACGTTGTTATCAAGGTTTGTATATACAATAACTCTTATTTTGATTTTTGATTTATTTTTAAGAAAAATATACGTGTGTTAACAAAATATCCAATATAACGCTATCTATCATATAATGATTATATTATGTTAGACGATTTCATAACGACTTGGAATACCAACAGAATAATAATTTATAACCCAATCTATCTATACATTGTTATAATTTCATCATTTATTATTTGATTTTAATGATTTTTGACACAAGATATGCAAAATAAAATACCATATCAACTTTTATAAAATGGGGGCAGAAATACTAACCACTGTTCCGCCATGTCGCACTAATACTTTTGATCTCTTTGAAACAATCAGCCGATTCGCATCCAAAATAAATCCTAATTTTCCAGGCATTTTAGTTACGAACTTGCCCCTGCTAAATGTGCACTTTTAGTTACTTGACGATTTTTCAGTATAAGCATAATTGGCTTAAGAATAAATTTACACTTAAGAACTTCTTTCAGCACTTGTGACTACTCTATATTATCAGCTTAAATATTTGAGTTTTACTTTTAATTATATTACGCCTCGTCGAAGTAATTAAGATAACATGTAGTACTCTCGATCGTACCTACCACCTTCAGATAATCAAGATCGAACTTCACTTCCTAAGGTAAGTTCGTTTGATCTTGTAATTTTCGTTTATTATCTATCAACATTTATATCTGCAATAACAAATTTAAAATTTTTATGACTGCTTTATCACAACGCCATAGAGCAGAACGCGATGAAAAAATCTCTCATATTTCTCTTCATAACTACTCTTTAGAAATCGGATTCCCAAGTTGACCTTCCAAGGATTAAAAACCAAAACATGGTTTTAAATTGGTCCTATACATAAAAGACATATTAGGAAGCAGATGTTTTTCATTTGATCCACCAGTGTTCTTCAAGACGGAATAATAATTGCCGCTTTTTTCACTCATATTATTATGTGCAGGGTTTCCCAGTATATTTTGCTATCTACCTACAGCGTTTATTCTAAGAAATATCCATAAATAGCAAATAGAAAACTTGTAGGGTTTCACTTGATCCGCCAAGTTTTTTATGAGAACAAATCAATAAACATCACAAGGCCGTTAAAAAATATTAAACCGTGTGTTTTTTAAATTGGCTCTGTAAGTAAATGGCTCGTTTATCAGATAGTGCATTCGTTACTCATTTCGCACATAATCAGGTTTGATAGCTCTATCTTTGAAATTAAGAAAACTGTGTGATAAGAATGCATTAGACATAAAACCCCTATTTTATATCGTTCTCTTTCTAAGAGAGCTGTCGTAAAGAGAAATTTTGTGTTTGAGGTTATTGGATCCCTCCGGGTAACACCATCCATAGAGATCAAAAGATCAAGGAACCCAAACAAAATATTCTGAGTTTGAGGTAGGAAGTAACATCTCCCTAAAGGATCGAACTATAGAAAGAGTGTAGCCTTCCAAATTCTTGCGTCTGATCCATGTACTTGATGTGCAACTTGGGCGGTATTCAATGAAGATAGTCGGTAATGAAGTTGGTCAATACTAGAAATGCCTATTTTGCTATTAACGAAATATAGGATATGTATCTAGGAATCATGTTCCCAGGCACCACTATGAGTATCTTTTTATTTAATAAAATAAGGATACCCTTGTGCATCACATGCAGCAAAAATATTAACAATACGTTCCCAGGTATATGTCTAATTTTTTACTTCAAGGCGGTTCACGTTATTCAAAACAGTGGATTAAGCAGTATAGCTATTTATGATATAAGTGTGAAAAGTACTCGTTTAAGGCATGAGTATGAAAATTTGCGGAACGAGCGAAGCGAGTTACGCAATTCATACGAGTGCCTTAAACGTACTTTTCACACGTATGTCTTACAAGATTTTTTCTACGAGCATAATGAAGATTGGCTTTTTTAAAATTACTTCTGTATATTTACCTGAATTTGTCGTTTTGATTATCATAACAATTAGATTATCATGGTGATCCTATGTTATTTATTTGAATTTTTTTTTCTTTCTGTCAGTAAAGTTGACAAACCGTATGTAATTCGAAAAATTTTGCCTCAAAAAGTTATTTCCTAGAACCTAATGGAGAGAATGGACTCTTCAGACATAGAAAATAGTGATTTAGCTTCATCAGACGTAGAAGAATCTGCGAGAGTAATAGCCATGAATTCGCTTCTATACCGGCCCGGTCAAGGATCCAATATGAAAATGCATATAAACGTTTCGAAAAGTTGTGTAGTGGAAATAAAATAAAGAATCTCACCGAGACTGTCTTACTAGCGTGTTTCCAGCAGAAATCCACACAACAAAAGTATTCATCCGTCTGGAGTCATTATTCCATGTCATTGTTAAGGACAATGCTATCGAAAGAAAAAAACATTGATATAAGCAGGTACAATAATTTAATATCTTTTTTGAAAAGAAAATCGGAAGGTTATAAGGCGAAGAAATCTAAAGTTTTTTCCAAAGAAAATGTCAAAATTTTTTTAACAAGGGCCAACGATGACGATTTTTTGCTCATGAAAGTCACACTAATCATTGGAATCGCAGAAGGATGTAGGAGAGACGAGCTGTGTCGGATGACTATTGAAGACGTCACAAACAAAGGTGACATTTACTTAATTAAAATACCTGATACTAAAACGAAAACCTGTCGAGAATTTGTTATTAGTGGTGGTTCAATTGAAGAAATTAATTTAGTGGAGATTGTTCGAAAGTATGAGCGTCGGCGTCCTGTAGGCATTACCAAAAATCGATTCTTTTTCCAATATAGAAAAGGCGTGCCCATAAAACTGTCCATAGGCATAAATACTTTTGGAGCAATGCCGAAAAACATAGCTACTTTGCTTGGATTGCCTGACCCGTCTAGCTATACAGGACATTGCTTTCGGCGATCATCTGCTTCGCTCTTAGCAGACTCAGGAGCAGATATTTTGACTCTCAACCGTCATGGGGGTTGGAAGTCGGGCACTGTAGCCTAGGGATATGTGGAAAACTCCGTGGAGAATAAACGAAAAACAGCCTTGTAGATACTAGGAGATAAAGAGGTTACCGGTACACAGCCTAATGAAGATGTTTTGACTATGAATACTTTGATCGGAAGTTCAGTGTCCTACCAACAATTTACGTCGGAGCTTAATTTAACTAACTGTACAAATTGCGTGGTAAACTTTTTTAAGCCATGATATCTTATATATCATAATATGTTATATTATTGTGTTTGTAAAGTTCTAATAAAATAATTTATATTCAGTTTTCGTCATTTCTTAATCACACAAAAAAGACTTCGAAATATGTAAATCTTTTCAGAATTACTTTTCACACTAATGCGAAAAGTAAATTA